>JAULBR010091856.1:0-12236 GCA_032355825.1 Melanodrymia aurantiaca
GCAGCCACCTGTCTTAAGAGGCCACTTTTTGTTACTCCCTTAGGTGGCTGCTTAAGACAGGTTTGACTGTATAGTGATATTGATACTATTAGCCAATTCTTTTCAGTTGTTCATAATTAAGGTTAAATGCATTGATTTAATAATGTCTGTTTTTGCACATAGAATTCTTTTTGATGCTAGTACATAATACTCTAAACCATTTTATATCATAGATTTTAAAATACCATAGTTTTACATGTTTGATTAATTTCTCTCCTCCACATTCTCAGAAATGTTTTACTGTTACAGTACTTTTAAATTATTTTACTTCACAATTCGATCGAAGAACAGATACAAAGCGTAATGTATAGTCTAGCATATCCAATACAATGAAGTTTGAAGTGTATCTCATGATCTTCACCTCCTCTGCAAAAACTTATAAATGACAAATACGTAAATATTATGTTCACAATGAAAAAGGCACATAATAGTTTTGTCGTAGAGAACACAATGTCATGACGGAAAACAAATTCTTGCATTTGCTGGATGCCTTTTTCTGTCTATTCCTTCACTAAATACCATTACAGTAGTGTACACATAAAAGCCTTGATGGTTCTGAGTGATAAAACATATGCACATGTATTATCAATTATATCAAGTGTGTACTTTCAGATGTATAATTATAACCAAGTATGTCATGTACAGACTTTGCTTGTTTTCAGTTCAAGTTTAATGAGTGTCCCACCTCTCCAATTGTTTAAGCACTCAAGCACTTAATGCATCAAAAACTGTATTTTAGTTTTGGTATTCAAGTATATTTATCATTGTCATTCTATAATTATTAGGATTTCCACAAGTCTAAATATTTGTGCACCATTGTAATAATTATATTAAATATTCCAATTTTGTTTTTGCACAATAACTTTTAATAAAGTCAATTGATGTAATAGCATGCAATATTTTGGGGTGGATTGTTGGTTACAAAAATAATATTTTTGATGTGGCACCTTAAATCCCAGCCTGAGCAAATTCAAAATTCAGCATAACTTTAAATTTAATTATGCCGTTAAACATTTTGCCAAAAATAATGTTTGGCTTGGCAAGAATACACAAATAATAAATTTATGGTTTTATAAAACGATTACATTTACACAAATGAATTATGCTGAATGCATTTCTGTGGGCCCATGCATGAACCTTGTATCAGACAGTATTATATAACTGAAGTTAGGCTATTGATAAAAGTTTCAAACACTACCGCCACCTATATGCAAGATATTTTTGTACTCAGGATTTTGCTAGTTATACATGTAGAGTACATAGATTTATAAGTGCTATTATATCAATAAATTTGATATTGTGTGTTATCAGGTTCATGTATAGGGCCACAGATTTGCATAATCGATGCAAAAAAAAAGGACATTCATGCAATTTGTGAAGGCCTGTTAAATTCACATAATTTGCTTGTTTCACAATTGTTGTGTGTGCTCACTGTTTGTTGAATATTCACATGTACTACTTTTCAGAACGTTGCACCCACAGGGGCCGCAGCTCCAGGTAAAGGTGATAAAAAGATGGGAAGTGCCACTGCTGGGGTAATTCCATCTGCCTTGAAGATTTCCCACTCTCCCCAATTTTCACAAAACACAAATGTATTCAGTGTGAGTACCGGTGCATGTATATGACACTGCAGGCATGATAGCCAGCTCAGCTTGAAACTCTGCCACTTTAAACCAAACATTGTCCTCAAACACAGTTATTAATGTACTTAAGTAAAGACAAGTTTTTTTTCCTAATACATGTACTAGTAACTGTTTAGTTTACTATATATCTTCTAGTTTCAGAAAAATAGCCTCATACTGTAGAATGGCTATTATTCTTTGTCATTAATTGAAATATTTTGGACAAATTTTGGTATAATTAAAATTATTTTCAACTTTATGATAGATTTTGGTAATTTATAAGTACTACATATGTATCAAATTTATTTATTTTTTCATATACATTGTACGTGTACTTGCTTTTATAAATACTCAAATAATTAATGCTACAATTAATTATCCCTTAATAGTCGTATATTCCCTTGTACAGGTTATAGGTTTCCTATACTGGAGTACATTACAATTTATATAAAACATATTCAAAGTGGCAGAGTTTCAACTTCTGGTTTTCAGATTTTTTTATCATACCCATTTTTATTTCAAATTAAAAAATGGTACATTTGATATCATTTTTTTTGTTACTGAACTAACATTTTTTTGCAATTGTTCTACTTTTCAAAAATATATCAGAAAATGAATCGTAGAAACTAGTTTTCTGATATTATTAATGCTTATAGTGTGTTGCTTTTTGTTAAAATGGCAAAGAGCTTTTAATTTGATTTTGTTCATAAAATGTATATTCTTATCACTGATGGTTACTACTTGTTGGTAACATGATACTTTCTATTTATAATGTCCTGCAGTAGATTATTTATGTATTCACACAGCTTCAACCATCTTATTTGTTCTCCTCATATTTTCTTTTTCTTTTTACTGTATATTCAGTTATAATATGCACGAACAAATATATAGGTATATGCTGTCCGTTTTTATCAAGCAAAAATAATTTATACAGTTACAAAATAAGTTCAAATTTTACGGCACCTGAGACAAAAAATTAGTTGGTGCCACTAAGGCTACTATCTTTTACAATCGTCAAATATATAACCATGTTAGTTATTAATGCTAATCGTTTAGTTATTTTATAAACATTGGTATTGTAAGTGGCTAGAAATGAAAACAAATTGGTACATGCACGCTGATAAAAATATTGTATGCACAAACAAATTGTTTTACGTCAACTTATGCTTGTAAATATGGTTATTGGTGCAAAATTGATGTTAGATAAGGCACTTGTTGCATATTATGTGTTTAAAAAAATAAGGAAGGTAGGTTGAAAAGTTATATACCGTATATAGATATAAAAAAAAATAGAAGATTAAAAAATGTAAAGAAAAAAAGTTCCAAAATATTTTACTTTTAATATATTTAAATTGAATTTTTTAATGATAACTGGGAACACTATTTTTTTCATTCCCAAACTAGGTGAACAAAAATCTCCAATAATTATTGGGGTTAGTTGCAGGCAAATGTCCCTTGGCTGTGCCAACCCTGTTTGTTTGAGATTATATTAAAAATACGAACAAAAGGACCTTGCACATTGTTTCTGCGACCATATTCCCGATAGTTTTAATCATGCAATCCAAAAATTCTATGCTTTAATTAAATTAATGGTGATTAAGAGTAATCTTATAAATCAAACTTTGCTTTTTATCGACAGCAAGCATGAATTGTTTTCTCCTTTTTTAACTCTCTAATCTAAAATGCAACCCAGTTATATTCTGTGTTCTGATCTGATCAAAACTTCCACTATATTAGTAACGTGCATGGTACTTGTAATTCCTTTATGTCACTAACAAAAATGTACTCTCTACGTATTTTATTTTGTAAATAGAAAGTAGAAACATACATGTAGTTTAGAATTGATGTTCATTTTGTAAAGTATTAATAAATGTTGCATTAAGTAGAAAACATCAATATTATTTAGTAAATATGAACTCTATTGAGCTATTTTGGTACAATTAAATAGATGGAAGGGGTAAGTATAATAAAATGTTTACTGCTGAATATGAATTTTTACATTGATTTTCACAGCTCAATGTGATTTCTCATTTCTTTGCCATAACTTGTAATAAGATGACAGTACAAGTATGAAAAACGGCAGTGTCCATTTCACACCATTTACCAATTCATTGTGCATGTATACATACTCATTTCCTGGAATTGTCCAATCAAAGAATTCTGACTAAAATCTATATTTACAATTATTACTAAATGTTTTATTTTACCCTTTGGTATGTTCTATTCTGTAAAACACATACCTGTTGTAATATTCAAAATTGTAAATTTGTATGCTTTAAAAAAAATCACCTACCCATGTTGCCAAAAATGTATTACGGAATTTGTTTGTTATGTGAAATCACAATCTCATGCATACTTAATTAACCCTTTTTGGCTTCATAACGACATAAGTGATGGAATCCAATGAGTATTAAAATTTAAATTTGAATATTATAGAGGATTCATCACAAGTGTTTTTTAATATATTAAATATGAAACTAGTCTAGGTTAATCGGTATTTGTGGAGGCTCTGCTAAAACAAATACTGATTAACTAAATGGGGTTGATATTTTCCATATTAGAAACACAAGTTACAAATTCTATTTATCCTATCTTCTAAAATAATGTTTTAACACACTATTTATTAATTCCACATTCCTTATTCCTTTTGTACTGACATAATTATTGATTTTGTTATAAGAGACAAAATACTGCCACTTGAGAAATAAACATACATGTACATACCAGGTAATGATGAACTGTTGTATAATATTATTATATTTTTTAAATGTATAATTATGTTACAGACATATAAATAGAGTGTATAGTTCTATCCTATATTGTGACATGTATACTACTAACTATTTAATCTCTTCATTTGGTCATTATTTTATTTCAGCAATCAGGTACAGATGACAAATCACCACATTATTTGTGTATCCTTTATTACAACAGTTACTATACTACATGTATTATAGTGGTGTAAAAACAGTTGGCAGTTTTAAATTTGTTCAGTTTGTTACAGTCTGTAATATATTTCAAATATTATTAGTACCAGTACTACATGTAGTGTTGTAAATACCATTTTTCAAATGTTTACTTGTACTTGTTTATCCTGTATTCCTAATAGTACTAGTTATTGTATCATTATAAACATCAACAGAAATGTCAAAGTGTTATTATATTACATAAACTTTCCTGTCTTCCATTGTACGAATAACTGCACAAAACACACAACCAAATAGTTTGAACACTTTTAAGGTCACTGCTATTGTCTGCAGATGTCTGCAGGACAGAAACATTTGGTACCAATTGTGATCGAAGGTCTTTAATGAACAAATCCTTGACTGTTGTCAGTTGTTGACAGTCTGAAATCAACCGAGATTGTAGTTTCGTTTACCTCACTGCCACGCTGGTTTGATCCGACACCGCCCCTCATTGAGGAGAAGAAGTCGCACACGAGTTTGAAATTAAAAGACAAGGAGGTGGAGAAAGAGCCAACGGGTCTGACTTGTAGCAGTCTTCTTGATGGTGAGTTATTACTACTTTACAGGGTATGCACTTTACGGTCGCCCGGTAGCTCATGGAGACTCAAAATAGCGTCGGGCAAGTCAAAACCCTATCAAGAGTCGCCCGCATGGCGACCGAAAATTTCCGCATATTGTATTATGTATCAAAATGCAAATGACTAATGTTTGTCGCCGGCCATTCAAGGGCGAGTCAAAGTGTTGCTGTGAGTGGCCCGATTGGCCAGTCAAAAAAAATCCCAAGTGCATACTCTGCTTTATATACCCTCATTCTACTGCTCTGGGAGTGGGACTTAGTGCAGTGTAAGAGTGTCCATCTGATGTATGATGGGTTGAAGGATCGATCCTCCTCAGTGAATCATCCATTCCAACCAGTGATCTACGACTGGTCCATCAAACACCTTTCTGTGTGCTATCTTGTTTGTTGCAAAGCGGACGTAAAAGATCCTTGCTGTTGTTCAGTAAGAGTAGCCTCTGTGGCAGCAGCGACATTGTATTATTGTATAAAATAATGTCCAAGCTTCATATATCAAGTTGTAATGTTTTTTTTCTTAAATGTTGTGTTCTTTTTATTAATGCTTTCAGAGGAAAATCATGAAGGTAAACACTTGTTTTTACTTGTAGGCTGACTAATTCTCCAAATATTACCTATGTTTTATTATCTAAAAACGTTTCTTTGGTCATCTCATTCAACTCTTTATGTAGGTCATCAATGATGTTATTTCAAGTTTGCGGATAATAGCATTTGACCACAAGTGACCACTGCTTTGGTCATCTTTGTCCACCGATATCCATGTGTTGCATTGTCTTCATCTTTCACTTAGTGAGGGGGGTGGGGGTGAAGGAGGCTCCATCTGATCACTTGGTATTAATTCTTTTCTATTTATAAATTATGAATGCCTTGTTCAGCAATAACTAAAAAATTGATACATTTATTACGTAATTTTTTGTTATGATATACATTTCACAATATACTATTTTGTATTGTTTTCTTGTTTTAAATTCTAGGTTCTATTGGCCGTGAGCCAATTACTACCCCGGTGACAGTCCAGCCAGGTACACTTGTTGCAGAGCCATATTCCTGGAAGAGCCTGATCACTGGACAACCAATCCTGCATCTGAGAACAACTTCAACGCGAGCGGCAGTTCTTAGTTTGCCAGCCGGGTACTAAAAGATGCATTATTTGATGCTTGTTACAGTTCATGAGATCTACGTGATCAATAACTCATTTTTAGTCCTATTCAGCATACGTTTTCATTTTTCAGACACCATAGTGAAATCCATCTGAAATTTATAAATAGCTAAAAAAATCTCTTGACAATCATGTGCAAATTGACGTAAACCAAGTAGTTTGATGGATATTAACTTTGTTTTTGACTTAGCAAAGTCATTTTGTTACCATTTTAGTTTATTGTAAGTCAAAATTTACGTTTTTGATAAATATGTCCTCGGACTGATTTGTTTGTCCAAAATTGCCTTATGACTCTAAAATATATCTGTTCTAATGAAACAATCTTTAAACCAACATTTTACACAGATCTGGTTTATACTGAAGACTGTATTTGTAAAAAAAAACGTTCTACAAAATTAATGTTACTGTTCCCGTATTAATTTTATCATCTATTTTTCTTTGTGTGAACAACTTTTATTCAAGAAAACAAATGCATAATTATGTGTGAAAGAAATTCTGTTTTATATTTTGTTGCAGTCGACATGTCTTGCGCTTTATGATGAGCAGTCCTCTAGCATACCACGTCCACCTGTGTTCTGCGACTCCGTTTGTGTTTGGTGATGAGGAGACTGTCATGGCACAACTCACAAATGTTAGTACACTGTCTCATTTTGTCATACGATAGTGCACGTTATTCACCAAAATGTACAAATGTTCAAAAATTAAGCCAAAAATCTATAAATTGTAAAGAAAAGAAACCAGGCGGCAAAATGGCCGGGTTCACATCGCAAAAGGCGATGCCAAATCTTTCTATCACGATGCAATATTTATACTCATTTTATAAAAGTGCTAATCAAATTCCAGTAGTTGTTTTTCCATTCTCCATTAATTAGGAAAAACTGCTAATCACAATTTAAAAAATAAATTGCACCCTTCAAACTACAAAAAACTACAATTCTTGTCAGAAAAGTTATGGATCGAATTGATTTTTGTCACTTTTGGATCACTAATCAAGTAAGATTTGTTTGTTTATTGTATATATCCAGGAAAGCTGCCGATTCCGAGACAACGCAGTCCAAGTTATTCAGAATTTTGGCAAATGTATCGCCGCATTGAGTGAACCAAATGTTGAGTGTTTCCAACAGGCGTGGAGGGAGCTGGTGACCAGCCACTGTCCGTATCAAAATGACAAACAGATGTCTAAACAAGAACATTTCGCTGTACGTTCTTCACACTTATTTTATATGAGTGGTCCATCAGGCCTGAAAAAATGTGTTTCTAGTTTCCCGACTGACAATAATTTTATGCCGCAACCCTAAAAATGTTTAAATCAAACTTATTTTTTCGAATTTGTTTTATATATATATTTTAACTAATAATTGTGGTTTTGTTTAATAAAAGTATTTTCAACCCTATTTTTTCCAAGGATGAAACTAAAATGATACATTTTAATTGTTTAAGCCTCACTGCAAAACATGCATCTTTTACCAAAGTCTTCAGCTTTTTATAAAGATATCGGCTTTTAACTAGTAGGTTAAGTAGATTAATTATTCTACCATTGATGATATTAATGTTTAATGACCATAAAATATTAAGTGTTGTCTATGTAACTCTCCATTACATACAAATAGTTATATTTTGCCTTTCATTGATCAGATTAGATGTCATTATGTATATTACATAAACATAATTATATTTGACTTACATTCCCGTTTTACAACAATGAGATGTAATTATGTATAGATACATGTAGGGAAGATCCACGTAAATCTTCATTACATAATCATAATATTTTTCTTACTTTGATGTTTTGCAGGTTTTTAATGAAGCCCTATATGCCACATTGAAGAAATCACTGACTGAAATTGTCTGCCCTGAGCTAGCTTTTGCGATCCGAGCGTTGGTGTTCGATGCAACGACTCCCAACATTCTTGGTCTTACTATTACCAGCCGTCCAGGTATGTTCGGTTTTTTACTGATAACACTTCATATCTTCAAGTTCAATCTTAACCATTTTTGTTTGGAGTTTTTTTTTTTGAAGTTTCGCCTTGTTTTTGCTAAATTTACTGCTTTTTTATTGTTGACTTGCATGCCATTCATGTAGTAAAAACCAATTGCTATTCAAGCAGTTTGTTATTTTGCTTTTGGCTATTATTAAGAGCGTTAGTTATTTTGTATTTTTGGCAGTTTTAGTGGTTTATCTTGCAACCATTTCGTTCAATCTTCATACATCACTTTCCATTTATAAGAAATGTTTGGCCATATTTTACAAATGAGACCATTATTTCCTCTGTGACCAAGTGTCGATATAACTGCGTTTTCACATCCTGCTCATTAATAATCAATGTGTTCCAGTGGTGTCATTAGATTCTTTCAAAAGTTCACTGTTACCATTTTTATTTTAATTATACCTTAGGACGAACAAAAATATCTGCTGTTTGGTATCATTTTAATTGGCTAGACCTGAAAACCAGTTTTAACATATAAAAATTGTATCCAAAATGTGACAAATACAGTAGCTAGTTAACATATATTTTACAATGGCTATCACATTATCAATTATACAATACAGACAGAATAAATTTGCGACTAAGTCCCGGCATGCAAGTCTATTACAGCTTTGTTGTTTTAGTTAATATTTTATTGCACAATGTTTTCACTGTTATGTTATCACTGTTTTATTCAATCTAAGAAAAAATATCAGTTTTAGATAATGCTTGAGATAATAATGTTTTACCTAATGTTGAAAAGAAACGCAAGCAAAACAATTCACTGCTGTGAAACATATGATTACTATGTTAATATATAATTAGAATTAATTGAAAGCTTATAAAAGTATACATTTTCACGATAATGATTAAAGTATACACCAAATGAGGTCTATGCATAAAAAATTCATGAAAGAATTCAATGTATTTGAAAGAACAGAAAGTAGAAAGTAACATGGACTTGAACAATTTTCACTTGTTTTAAATTTGTATCCATTAATTTGTTCCAAACTGTAAGACTGTTTGTCTTACTGTATCTAATTGATCGGATCCTACACTACCATCAGTTTTGTAGATATTTTTATTATTCATATGGTTTAACCATAACGAGTTAATAAAGTTTATACAAAACACATGGGTAATAAAGGTAAGGCATGCCATTGCTAAAGAAACACAATTCAAGTGAATGAGGCAAATTTCCAATAGGTTCTCATCTAAGTTGGTGAAATATGATTACTGGCAAGTCGATCTTGTACAATCACTATTTTTAGAATATCAAATATGTCTGAGGTTTTAAAAAAATTATTAAGTCAACTTTAAAAACAGCATTCAGTATAACAATTTTGTGTACACTTTATCAAGCTTTTTATAACTTGTTACAGGCTATTTAATTTTGATTATGGAGAAGTAGTAAGTTGTAAAACTTGTGCCTAATCCATTTGTTTTTATAAAACAATAAAATATGTTTCAAATCAAAATTTTGATTCCTGTTGATTTTAGATTCGAAATATGCATTGCAAAATTCAATATATAAATTTTAATCTTTTAGAGTATGTTACTTAATCTAGTTTATTCTTAATATAATTTGTAAGAAGCTTTGCACTATAGTCTGTAAGCCTATGTGTGTATGATGTTTTATTTTGTGAATAATTTTAGTTAGGATCAATGTGAAAGAGATAACAGTTTGAGAAATAACAATTAACGTTGAATTCAAAAAAAAAGGTTGGGTTTTTTAATTTGTAGACAATGTAATCTTACTCTTGATAAAATACTGTCAGCTTTATGATAGAAACAAATCACCAGTGAACAAAACATGAATGGCTGTTAACTGTCCGTCCTGAGACGGATTTCTGTCATGAGAGAAATTGTGCTTTTTTTTTTATGTGTGTTAAATACATGGGAAATCTCTAGGCTGTTTTTGGTTTCCATTTTGTCTGCCTTGGACCTCATAAAATTTTAGTCACACTTTTTCATTTTTATTAACAGCCATGAACATGTTCTAATGCAAGTAAAGACCTATTTATTGATGTTTTTAAATTTTGATTAGATTCTAATTAAAAGCATAGACTAAAGTTATTCACAAAACAGTGTTGCACCTCAATGAATGAACACACATGTATATATAGGATGCAGTGTTAACTTTGTTTTGCTTAATGATGCCTAGTTTAACGGTAGAGTGATTGATTTCAGCGACTGGTTCTGTGGCCAGTCAAAGAGGCTCGGCTAGGCCTGGCAATAAGGCAAAGCGTAAGTGGGCGTCGTCTTCTACACTCCCTCAGCTAAACACTGTTCTTTGTTGTTCTCTTCGTTCTCTGTTACTGTTTTTCATTTGACAGTAAATTTGAATAAATTGTTTCTGCTGTCAAAATCTTTTTTTGAAAAGATTACATGACAACTTTATATTCAGTGCACTCTGTCTAAATCTGTTTTCGCCTAATCCAGAAATCTTCTTAAATCGAATCAATTTTATAACTGTTAAAATGATTACTATTCAATAACAAAGTAAAGTAATTCAACAGCGATGTCATTTAGACTAAATCTCTGGCCACATATACAACTGAAGAGTCATGTGTCAGCAAACCATGCAGACGCACATGAAACTGATTAGTCGCCAACTTATAAATGCCACATGCAAATTTCCTAACTCTTACAACTAACCAGTTGCCGATAAACAGAAATATTGACGTAGAAAGTTTGATTTGTATTGGCGTAAGTTTAATGCCTTTTTACCTGTGTTGTGACATCGCAAAATACTGCGCTGTGATTGACTGAAGTATTGCCGACTAGTTAGTTACGTCATGGTTTACGACTACACTTATACCGTAACTGAGATATGAGTTGGTAACTCCTAGTTGGATACATATACAACTGAGGCTATTGCGATTCAAAACTAGTCATGAAATTCTCTTCGCCAACTGCTGAGTTTGATTTTTGGCTGCCTAATGTGGCTGCACCTGCAACTAAATATAGTCACAAATATTCTGTTTTGCTGACTCGACTCTTCACTTGTGTTTGTGGCTCGGATTTAAAAGTCCTCTGTATTTGTTTTGCCAATTATTATTATTTGATTATTTTTACATGTTAAATTTTATTGAATGATTTAAATCATTTTTTTTTTCAAACCTAAAATGTGGGAACACATTAATCAATATTTGTTTAATTTATTGTGCATGTTTTTGAGTTTGTTGAAGTTATGTTTACAATTAAGACTAAATTAAATTTAAAAAATAATGATGAAAAAACAAATAAATGTAGTACCTACTGTAAGTATATGTACATGTTTTGTTTTATTTGAGTAATTTTAGTTTAGATAAAAAATACAACTATTCCTTCTTTAATTAAACAGAAGCCATGAGCACTGTCACATTGTATTTTCTACTGCCGCAAACTCATTATGTAGTAAGCCTGCTTTAACACTGTGCTTTATGTTGTGACAATCTGATCAGACTAATTGTAGAACTAATTAGTATATTATGCACACGCTTAATTTTTAATATTAAATGAGAACACGTTATTTTAGTAAAAAACAATAAAAAAAAAAATCTTTATACTAATAAGCATTCAAGAAATTATTTAGGAGTTTGAAAACATTTTAAAATATTAGTTTTTCTGTTCAAATGACAAATACCTATTCATGTCTTCACATTTAAAAATAGTAGTTATTAAACTGAAAATTAAAAATATGGATAATGAAAGCAAAGTGAACCTGCCACACAGGGTTGTTTTTTGAATGGACAAATAAATATATAGCCATAGTATTTTCACATGTTTTAAATTTGTTAGAACTAGATAACTATTGTTTGCAAACGTTTATTATTTTATAGTCATATGTAACTACAGTCAAACACCGTTGTGTCGATATTGTGGGGCCCACATAATTATATCGAGTTAACCAAATATCGACTCAAA
>JAULBR010091867.1:0-12236 GCA_032355825.1 Melanodrymia aurantiaca
AACAATACAAGTGTTACCTGCCTCACATGGTACTATCAGAAGTAAAACAATACAAGTGTTACCTGCCTCACATGGTACTATCAGAAGTAAAACAATACAAGTGTTACCTGCCTCACATGGTAATATCAGAAGTAAAACAATACAACTGTTACCTGTCTCACATGATATCAGAAGTAAAACCTACCTGTAATAATACACTTTGTCTTGCCCTCAATTAAGTCTGCACTGGCGCCAGTAATAGTGATGGACTCTGATCCACCACTTATCTCGAACTCAGCCTTTGATACCTGTAGACTACTGTAAGCTGAAAATACAAGTGAGTCCTCAAAGACATCAGCAGAAATGTTTAAATATGACATACGACATGTACATGTAGCAATCAATCCTTGTAGCCGACACTCAGACCAATCTTGTACCCATTAGCCAACTCTAACCTCAGCCAACTCTAACCTCAGCCAACTCTAACCTCAACCAACTCTAACCTCAACCAACTCTAACCTCAGCCAACCCTAACCTCAGCCAACCCTAACCTCAACCAACTCTAACCTCAGCCAACCCCAACCAACCCTAACCTCAACCAACCCTAACCTCTCACTCTGGGTTGGAACAAAATTTGTATTCGACACATGATAATGAAATAGTATTCATTTATTTATTTAGAGAGAAAAAAAGTAAAAATGTATATTTTATTTGAGATCAATTAATTGAGAAGTTGGTGATCGCTTTGCTAAGTAAAATAGTAAGTTTAGTTCTAAGCATTCTAAGGAATTGCTAGGAAGTGAGAAATGAAACCTACCCGCCGCGTCGTACACTGTGAGTTGTGTTGTTCTAGATGGAAATCCAGATGACTGGCATGTTACAGTATGTGTTCCTGTGGGAGACAAAAACACACAACAAAATTAACATACACACAGATGACAAACACACATAACATACACACAGATGACAAACACACATAACATACACACAGATGACAAACACACATAACATACAAACAGATGACAAACACACATAACATACAAACAGATGACAAACACACATAACATACAAACAGATGACAAAAACACATAACATACAAACAGATGACAAATACACACAACATACAAACAGATGACAAAAACACATAACATACACACAGATGACAAAAACACATAACATACACAGATGACAAACACACATAACATACACACAGATGACAAATACACATAACATACACAGATGACAAATACACATAACATACACACAGATGACAAATACACATAACATACACACAGATGACAAATACACATAACATACACACAGATGACAAACAACATTTTATCACGGACACGTATAAATAACACAGAATATACTTAAAACAACATCTAATTATCTCAGAGTTGGGCGATCCCATGGTATTTATCCATTCCATCATGATTATTTCTCTTTGTTATGTAAATAAATGCATATATTATCAAATTTCAATAATTATTTTGTACTGCAAATTGAAATTCTTAACAGTTGAATTATCTAACAACATAGTGTTTCGTCAACTAACCAAAATGATGAAAAACAATCATTACGGACAGGACAAATACGATGGAATCGCCCAGATACTGTCTAACCCACTTGCAAATATATATCTAATCCACTTATAACATATCATCTAACCCACTTTCGAATAACATCTAAATCAGTCAGAAATATAATCTTATACTTAAAAACACCAATTATCAACAGTTCGTCTATGAATACTGAATGATTCAATCAAAACACAGAAACAATTATGATTATTTTACAATAAATGTGAGAGTAGATTTTGATTGTTTGAGAGTTATTATTATCTCCAAACTACATGGGAGGTCACGTCCTATTGAACTGTAAGTGAGAGACGGTCACGTCCTATTGAACTGTAAGTGAGAGACGGTCACGTCCTATTGAACTGTAAGTGAGAGACGGTCACGTCCTAGTGAACTGTAAGTGAGAGACGGTCACATCCTATTGAACTGTAAGTGAGAGACGGTCACATCCTATTGAACTGTAAGTGAGAGACGGTGACGTCCTATTGAACTGTAAGTGGGAGACGGTCACGTCCTATTGAACTGTAAGTGGGAGACGGTCACGAACTGTAAGTGAGAGATGATCACGTCCTATTGAACTGTACGTGAGAGACGGTCACGAACTGTAAGTGAGAGACGGTCACCTGGTGTAATACTACTTCCCGTTGATACAGGCATCCGAGTGAAGTCGACTTCACCAGCCGGTCTCTGAACAGGGAGGTCGACATTGTTAATACTGCACGTGGTTCCAGCTGCAAGTCCGGCTCCAGATACTACAACAGTCTGTAATACAGAGAGGGCATTCATTCATTAATCAATTAATCAATCACCAGCCATTGGTTTCTACACATGGTCTACAGATAGCTTAACAACATTAGTGGAGCACACAGATTAAATAATTAACAGCTATTGGATGTCAAACAGTGATTTCTACACATGGTCTACAGATAGTTTAACAACATCAGTGGAGCACACAGATTAAATAATCAACAGCTATTGGATGTCAAAGACGAAACCCGCTGCCACTACACATGGGCTACAGATAGTTTATCATCAGTGGAGCTCACAGAATAAATAATCAACAGCTATTGGATGTCAGAGACGAAACCCTCTGCCACTACACATGGTCTACAGATAGTTTAACAACATCAATGGAGCACACAGATTAAATAATCAACAACTATTGGATGTCAGAGACGAAACCCGCTGCCACTACACATGGTCTACAGATAGTTTAACAACATCAGTGGAGCACACAGATTAAATAATCAACAGCTATTGGATGTCAGAAACGAAACCCGCTGCCAATACACATGGTCTACATCTGGAGCACACACATTAAATAATCAACAGCTATTGGATGTCAGAGACGAAACCCGCTGCCACTACACATGGTCTACAGATAGTTTAACAACATCTGGAGCACACACATTAAATAATCAACAGTTATTGGATGTCAGAGACGAAACCCACTGTCACTACACATGCTTCTTTCAAATTAGTAACAAAAGATCTTTTGTAAGCACTTTCAAACAGACAGGATAGCACATACCACGGCCTTTGATTTACCAGTCCCGGATCACTGATTAGAATTAGATAATTACAATGGATCCAATGAGGAGATTCGATCTCTTGACCAAACACACCTAAAGCAGATGCTCTAGCGTGGAGCAAACATTGTGCTCCACTATATCTTTAATTACATATATTATCATAATTAATAAATTATGTATCACTAAGCTTAAACATTAGATGTTGACTTTTTACATTACATGGTAGTTATTACCTTGACAACGCCTGAAGGAATGATATTAGGAATAACTATTTACATGACAGTTATTACCTTGACAAAACCTGAAGGAATGATATTAGGAATAACTGTTTACATGGTAGTTATTACCTTGACAACGCCTGAAGGAATGATATTAGGAATAACTATTTACATGCTAGTTATTACCTTGACAACGCCTGAAGGAATGATATTAGGAATAACTGTTTACATGGTAGTTATTACCTTGACAACACCTGAAGGAATATTAGGAATAACTGTTTACATGATTGTTATTACCTTGACAACGCCTGAAGGAATGATATTAGGAATAACTGTTTACATGACAGTTATTACCTTGACAACACCTGAAGGAATATTAGGAATAACTGTTTACATTATAGTTATTACCTTGACAACGCCTGAAGGAATTATATTAGGAATAACTGTTTACATGACAGTTATTACCTTGACAACGCCTGAAGGAATGATATTAGGAATAACTGTTTACATGACAGTTATTACCTTGACAATGCCTGAAGGAATGATATTAGGAATAACTGTTTACATGATAGTTATTACCTTGTCAACGCCTGCAGGAATGATATTAGGAATAACTTCGGATATTGAATTGCATGTGCTGCCATCTCCACCACATTCGCCACATGTGTCATTGCGGGTTGGTCTGAAACAAAACACACACAACATATTAACATCAATTTAGTGACCACATTCGCCACATGGGTCATTGCGGGTTGGTCTGAAACAAAACACACACAACATATTAACATCAATTTAGTTACGAGTGACCATAATTTATATACAGTTGAATCCCGTTGGCTCGAACATGGTATGTGCTCGAGAAACTGTTCGACCCATCGGCTAGTTCGACCCAAGCATCAGCAACTTAATATAAGGATTTAATTTGGGACTTCGATCTTGGTTCGAGCGTTGCCATGTATTCGACCCTTCCGCGTTCGAGCCAACGAGATTCTACTGTACATGTATATTTTTGGCAATCTCATTTTTAAGCTTCAACAAAAACTGATAGGGCAAGCACACGGTTATGTCAGCACATGGTCTCAGAAGAAATCTCAATCCGCAAAATTTATAAACACGCGTAATTTTACCGCTTATAATGTGCTTGCAAAAAGGTGATGGTCGATCGCGAAATTTAAACGTCGCGAACATGCGCTTAGGTGCGTACTAGTGGGGGAAAAACATGTCGCAATATTAATACGGTTCACAGTACATAGTTTGAGCAATTTTATATTCTCGAATTCCTACAACTCTCCATTTCGTCTAGCCATTCTTTATTAACACAGAAGACGAACATTAACCAATTGGTGTAACTTCCTTCCTAAAGATCATATGAAAATGGAAGCAAGATAAGCTAGAAGAAGGAATTACTTAAGCTTTGATGTAAATCGAGTTACGGAATGACTGTACAGAAAGATGAAATGGTTGTAGATTTGCATAATTTCCCTCATCCCATGATGCGTATCACAGATGCCATTTCTTCTGCTTGTGGGTGACCCATTTATTTGCAGTCAATCAAGAAATGATGAATATCTTATTCTCCATATATATATCAAGATTACATTGATTGGATGGGACGGTTGTGAGTAGGATCAGAAAGAGCTCACGAGGGGATCTCCAAATGACAAGACTTTACTCCCACTGAATACCCACGATCGCAGTCAGACTGCTGACATCACAGACGTAAAGCTGCCCACCAACAAGAGGAGATCCACAATATCCAATATGGCACCAGTGGCAATTTCATGACTGTAAATTAAACTTCCCAATTACAAGTCAATGATGATGATCAATTCAATACATTTTTGGTGTGATTGTGGCATAGACGTTATTCCAATCTCAGTTCAGGATACAGGCTTTGATCAGTGTTTGACACTAGGGATCTGCCAACTGCAAATTTGCATGAGCAAGTCATAATGTCATTATACAACGGCATTCATTATAACAGCATATTCAGGAAGTGCTCAATTTCCAGTTCTGGGATTCAGTTCCAACAATTCCATTCCATGGCAGAAAGATACCGGTTGTTTGTTTAATGATACCACTGGAACACATTGATTATCAATTAGTGGTTATTGGACATCAGACGCATAGTTATATTGAAACACATAGACAGAATAGCACACAACACGGAATTTGATAAACCAGTCGTGTATCATTGACTGGAATGGAAAATAGCCAATAAATTGTTTTGTGCTGTGGAGATTCCATGGCAATTAAGTATAATTGAAATTTAGAGAATTTCAACATGTCAATGATGGGTTAATTAAATTAGCATATTTGTAGAATAATCTAAGTGCAATGTCTTGGAGTTATTAATATTTATGTGTTTTTTCGAACCTTCATAACTGATCTTCAATTGCCAAAGGAACACTCTTAATTAGATTTTCAGACCTTTGGGAATGCAGAAGAAGAAGATTTTCAGATAACGTGTAGCATTATTATCATTGTTTTTAACAATGCTATATCAAGCCTCAAATCAATCATTTTATCTATGACAATTGTATCCCAATAGTCCTGTCCAATAAGGTTACCGCATCCTTGAAACTTGTTGGGTTTTTTCATTGAAACAACATATTGGTGCGGTTAACATGATACGGCACCGACTTATGGACTCAGATTGCTTACCATGTCAACAATGTCAATGACAATTAGCTCCAAAACCTGTTTATCACACACAAGTTAAAGACCATGCATAAATGTCAATATTTTTCACAATCTGAACAAAGTTAGGATTGCGTTTGACGGTCAAACTTTGACCCCATTTCCTCCCCATCTAATCCTAACATAAAACATTGATCAACTGTGGACAGATATTTAACAATCTGAACATGGCTTTAACCCTCTCCACACACCACCCCTCCCACCTTCTCCCCACTCTTTGCAAACATAGTTCAGATTGTGAAACACACATTGACATTTACGCAAGATTCCGTAACGTATTTGTAAATACAATAAAGTAGTATATCGGTTTGTGACCATCTTTGAGCTATTGTTTATGATCAGTTCGAGTTGAGTAAACAGTCTAATACGGCTATTAAGAGAAATAACCAACAAACAGCCCATCAGTGGTCGGCCAGGCATCACGCAAAGTCATTACGTTTACGACTGAGTGCGACAATAAGCTGATCGGACAATCGCAGCACAATTCATCTGATTAACATCTCCATCGACATCTTCAGCAGCGGAATGGAAACCATTTCATGCAAATAAATCATTACGATCCACTTTATGATCAAAATGAGAAAACATTTAGGTCAGTTTATGAAAGTTCAAACTAGATTAGCAGGGAAGAATCAAGCATTTTGGACAATCGTTTATTGTATTGTGGCATTACCTATTTTAGATCATTTTATGATAGTTCAAACTAGATTAGCAGGGAAGAATTAAGCTTTTTTTTTTTTTTTAAATTATCCAATTCAAGGAAAAACAGATAAAATTTGTTGATTATCACAACTGCATAGAATAATGATCATCAGCTATTGGATGTCAATCAAACACATGGTTATTTGGAATCATCATTTGAGAATATTTGCACTGCAACCACATAGTCTTCTCTTACTGATCAGCAGCAAGAGATCTTTGATACATACTTGCCCACATACAGAATAGCATACATGTATCACCACCATATCCTTTGAGGTACCAGTTGTAGAACACTAGTTGGAACGGTGGAAAATCCAACAAGACCACCAAGGAGCGTCGATCCATCAACCTAATGCCCCTCAGCTAAATAATACTCCCTATCCAACGATGTTAGTCTATCAGCGGACACAGTGAGGTGAGTCTGGTCACGTGACTATAATGATGTCACTGAGCAGACATCACTGAGCAGACGTCTTTTTGCCGCTGCCCTTAGGACCAATAGGAGGGAACGTGTAGGCGTAAAGGCACAGTGAGAGGACAAGGCATATTGTTTAAAAATTTGTTTAAAATAAAAAACCACATAACACAGGGTCCACTGGTTTTGACTTGCGTCTTATATGATTCAAAATTACTATGATAGCATTCTGGTCATAACGCTCAGAATTATTTGAAAAAAGCAATAAAAGAGATATTAATTACGAGATTAATCATGATAAAACACTAATTAAAAGTTACAAATAAATGTGCCAACTTGCCACAAACAACTATGTGTGTTTAGACACAATTCAGGAATAGCGTCAGACATTTATTGATCACAGGAACTACAGCAACGAAAACGTTCCATGATGTCGAGAACTGACCTATCTGAGTGTGAAATATCAGTCTTTAAAGAGACACAGATGAACGGTTAATTGAGATGCAATTTGCTTTAGCCCGTTAAACGAGGAATATTGTTTGACGGGCAAAATGGTATCTACATGTAAGGGAACAACTTTACGTGCACAGTAATCCGAAAACTGAGTTAGTAGGGCAATCAGAACACGGCGATTTCGAAGTGCTATGAAGACTACTTTTTAGAATTTCTTATTCTGTTCCATATTAGTGATTTATCCTAGATTTTATTCACTTGAGTCCCATACATATAGTTGATGGGATTGGATAATTAAAGTGATAAGAGAGATAATTCTGAACAAAATTACATTAAAATTAATGTTTTAGAACCAAATTGGGACATGTTTAGCCTACAAATTGGGAATTTTCTCTGCCATTTGCTTTAGGGAAGGAGCTCATGTTTAGTACCACAGAACATGTAGACAAATTCCTGCATTTGCTGATTTAAGAGCCTTTTTAAAATAAAACATTCACTTTATTACCGGCACATTAAAATATATAACACAATGGACTCTCAAATATTCTTTGCTCACTAATATGAAAGAATTTAAAGTACAGCGTATATACCGTAAATAATCATCTAAATAAGTCATCGGCTGACAGTGTGATCATTTGTGATGATCTGTCATGTTTACAAACTTGTAAACAAACTTGCATCGATCTGCACAGACAATTCCTTGTGTATGTAATGAATTCAGCCACATTTACTTTCACGAAACCTGTGTCTATCAGTGAAGCATCTAATTACATATAAAATGCTGTGCACCATTATAATAGGATAAGTTGTGTGTTGTATTTGAGAAACTGCGAACATTAATGCCTGTTATACTGTTGTAAATTGAGTTTTACTTGCAAAACAGAACAGAGGCAGTAACAACATTATTTGCAACAGTAAAATTTGCATTAGATGTCTGTAAGTTGTCAAATGTAATTCAATAAAGTATTTTCTCAAGTTTTATTCTTGAAGAAATAATCTTTTTCAGAATATACACAGTGTTTTAAAAAATCTTACAACTACATGTACAATTGATAATCAAATTAACTGCTGCTGTGAAAATAAACGTTCATTTGCACCGATTTTACTGTCAAGTTTTATTTCATCAACCAATCAAATTTCACGATACATGCAGATTGAATTATCATGCCTCTTTTTTATTGAAATTTTTAAAAATCACAAAAATTAACTTCAATGCACTGTCAGTGTAAACATGGAATTTTAGTAAAATAGAATTTTCCCCCAAAAAATATTTCGACATATTAACACTTTGTGGGGATTGCATTATTTATATTTTTGACCATAATTATCAGTTCCTGGAAAAGTGGGTGGGGTTTTGAAGCAAACTGCTTAGATTTTGGGTTCAAAGATACAATTTTGTTTTTACACACCTCAGCGTGATATTGGTATATAACAATTCGATAAACAATAGTCGTTGTTTATTTTTCATCGATGAGGTCACTGCCTCGTCAGTATTATCAGATCGATTTTCAAAGTCTAGCGATTGGCGGTCATGAAAATATCTCATCACATTATGACCAGTTATGTACATTGCACACATTACTTATTTGTAGTTGGAAAGTGCGATTTGCTTTACAAATGTCTTTTCAATGCATGTAATAAATAGAATATTACACCCATGTCTGGTAAATATCTATCATCCTTCAACTCATTATTTAAAAACATATCTACTCGCTTTTGCTCGTTTAGATAAGTCTTAAAACAACTCATTGCAAGATAAATGGTATCTAATGACCACTAATGTATTATTCTCTAGATAGCATTTAGTTTTCAAATTTTCAAACGTTTGCACTCCCACACTCCCTCCACCGCTCACCACCCCCGACCACTTTTCATCATCTTCCTGCACCTCCAGATTGCTGTCACTTCATTTCTCCATCTGTTGGCAACCTGTATTTACTTAGAGTGAATTAATCCCATTTAACGACCTCTAACCCTGACAAACAGCCATAAAGCGACTAGCTGTAAAGATTTCTGCAAACATACACAAACGCATTCAATGACATTCAATAACATTTCGCCCCGCAAACTGTCTATTTCACTTTGCATGCACCAAGCCAATAGATTGCAATCCACTCGTACTTTTTTCACTGCTTGGCTAACAACAAAGACTGGGCCAAATTTTCCCAATCTATTACTCAACATCGTTACTGCGTGGCCGGACTAATTCAAGTGTTTGATAGAAAGATTTCATCTCTTCTAGACCAAGATTCAACAATCACAACAACTTTCCCAAACTGTAGCTATCTAAGCAATCGGATCCATACGGTTATTTCAAGATCAAGTGGGGCTTGACAAGATCAGACTGCATCATCCCTGCCCCATAGCCAGACAGGTGGGAGGTGGGAGTGGAGGTGGGGTGGGTGCAGATTATTAAATTGCCATACCCAGGGCAGAGTGGATCGGGGGCAGAGTGGATTGGGGGCAGAGTGGATCGGGGCAGAGTGGATCGGGGCACAGTGGATCGGGGCAGAGTGGATTGGGGCACAGTGGATCACTATTAGGAAAAAATCCTATCCCCTACATTTAAGTGCATACTTATATTGGATCAATACAAATATGTCTTTAAAATAAAACTAAAAGTAAAATATGAAGTTATCAAACAGCACAGCTTCGCCGAATTGTAATAGAAACATAATTAAGATGAGTATTTTCTATAAAAGATAAAAAAGATAAAGTTTGTTTGTTTGTTTAATGGTTATTGGATATCAAATGCATGGTTATAGAGCAAACCCGCTACAGCCACATAGGCTACTCTTTTTCGAATAGCAGAAAGGGATCTTTTATGTGCATTTTCCCACAGTCAGGATAGCATACACCATAGCTGTTGATGGACCAGTCTTGGTTCATTGGTTGAAACGGGAAAAACCCAACAAGACTACTGAGGAGGATCGATCCGTCGACCTATCACACTTCAAGTGGACGCTCTACCGCCGATCTACACCCCAATCCCTTCCTATAAAAGAGCATTTCAGTCGCCCACACAGAACTAACACGGAACTATAATTCATTCCGCATACTGTGTGCAAAGACAGTTAATCATAGCGGATACAAACAAGTTTCTTGATCATATCGGACAAGACACAATTCTAACAGACTGAATCCTTCCTTCCGCGGCCGGCCAGACCGCTTGAACAGCAAACATTGCCTTATTCACGGTCAGAACGAGAACAAAACGAGTCAACGATTCGCCCGGCCATCATTAACGATCGAGAAGCGATGCAAATGAAGATATTATCCAAACTTTATGAGACATTCGTATCATCAGTGGCAACAAGATTTAGAAAGGGTCCGGGGGCGAGGAGGGGGGCGGGATATGGAGAGCCGGTCTGGGTTGGGAGGGGGGGGTCAGGATATGGAGAGAAGTTGAGAAGCTGGCCGGGGGTGGGGAGGGGGTGCGGTATATGGAGAGAAGTCGAGATGTCGTACACGGACCCATTCCCAGCATGCAATGGCCCACGGAAGATGAAAGGCAAAGTGCGAATATGTGACTTTTAGTGCAAATAAAAACTAATTGTCAGCTATTACATAGTGAGTGCATCTTTGAACAGGCAGAGATTCCAATCAATAGAGAAGACACAAAATGTGTCGCTTCATGTCGATCATTCTTCTTCATTGCGTGCTTAGCTGACCTCAAGGGCCTGTTATGAAAAACGAGGCTATATAAAAGAGAAAAATCTGATTTTATTACTTTCTAGCAAATCTGGTGCTTGGAAAACATAATAAAGAGGAGCATTATCGACACTTAACATGTCATAATTATTATTTTCTTACGATTAAGTGTAATTTTTACAAATTTCTGTGACACTTTTTCTCGGATATTTTACAATACTTTTTAGTGTAACTTTACAAATTATTTATGGTTTTGTTTAGTCAATAATTTTCATGGGGTAAAAGATTTTGTGTTGATCTCAAAACAAAAATGTAATTACCCGATACTGAGGAGCTAAAAAAATATAATTCACTGTTTGAATGAGATCAGTAGTAACTGATTTAATTGGCATGAAAAGTTTTCACTCCTTTCTACATGTAGACAATTATGTTATGTTTTTCGTGTTTTCTTTAAATTTACCATTTCAATTATAGATAAACCTGTTATACAAACCAGAATACAGTACATTCAGCAAATTGTTTTGGCATACCCCGTTTCCGGTTATGCAAATTTTGAATTTGCAGATGCCTCATGTCATGGATTTTTCCAGTTATGCAAATGGGACGTTAACTGTACATCTATAGTCAAATATCACACGTGACTTTGTTTTACTATAAAATAAAAAGATGTTTATTTAATAAGTCCATTGGAGATTATCGGTTAATATACCCGGTAATCATCGGCTATTGGATGTCGGACATTGAGTCAAACCTGTCTATAAAGGCCACTTAAGGGACCTACAACAAGTAGCCTTTGTGAACAGGTGGTTGTTATATACAGGTTAAAATACATACATTTATATACAGAAGCAACATATCTGTAGTGCCATTTATAGACAAGTAGTTGTTATATATAGGTGGCCTTTATAGCAAGATTGATTGTAGTAAAAAAAAGTAAAGTTTGTTTTATTTAACGACGCCATTAGAAACACATCGATTATAAATCAGCGGTTATTGGACGTCAGAC
>JAULBR010091878.1:0-12233 GCA_032355825.1 Melanodrymia aurantiaca
GACAATATTTATTGATCCCATTTCTATAGTATGTCTACTTTAGTGGAAAACATAAATCGAAGTGAACATGACAAGTTCAATTTTTTCAAAACTGCAGATCGACTGGCACAAAAGTAGGGAGACTGGCCCATATATATATATATAGGCCACCTGCTCATAAAGGCCACCTGCTCATAAAGGCCACTTTGAATGAATGGATGTTTTATGACACCCCAGCACGGAAAAATACGTGGGCTATTGGGTGTCAGAATGTTAATGATAAAATATATAAAATATGATATTAAAAATCAGTGTCCAGCACTGAACAAAGAATTAAAAACAGTATTAAATTGGTTAAAATTTACTATAAAATCCAGTTTCCCGGAGAAATTCTTAAAACTAATATTTAGATTCCACCACACTTCTGTTACCAAATATATTTCTTCTAACTCGTTGTATAAGACCACTTTGTGTAGGTCCGTCCTTAAGGTGGCTGTTATGTACAGGTTTGCCAGTAATTAATGAACGTGCTTTAGTTGTGTTGTTATGGCCATTTGACGACCAATACCTACAGGGCCCAAAATGGCCAGTCGCCAGGTCGCCAAATGCGACCAAAGTTCTGTTTGGGCAACTGAGATGTTAAAAAAATTATGGGTTAGTTGCCCAAAAAATATTATTTGGGTGACCTTTTTTTTTCTATAACAAGAACCACTACGTTTGTATACTAGCCTACACTGTGTACATTTTCCTTTACTTAAAAGCTGAAATATGCTTTTTTTTTTGGGCTATCAAAAGCAAGTTTGGGCCACTGCAGTTTTTTTCAAAATGAACATTTAGTGGCCCAAATATTTTGTTTGGGCCACCATATGTTTCAGGCGAGTTTCGAGACAGTGTTGTCTTTTCTGCTCATATAAAGATTAGTCGCGTAAAACTCGCTTCATTTCATCATCACATTGATCACACTTCATGCAGCAAAATGGTGAGTGATGATCTTTAAGATACATTTTACAATAGTTGACCTAATATGGTGCTTTTCTAACAATTTGATCACCTTGTGCATCTCCACACTTTTTCCTTCTTGCATGCAAGGTGACGCTACTGTAGGTTTCAGCAAGTAAAATATTGCTATGTTCAAAGATATTAATACATGTAGTTGTACTTACAATTGAAACATTTTTTATTTATAATTTTATGTTAATCATAATTTAATATAAAATGAAAGCATTTCACATGTTGACTGCCGACTACGAGTATACTCGTAGTATACTCGTAGATGAGTATACCGTGTACATACATGTACCAGATTTTGCCACTACGAGTAAACTCGTAGTAACACCAATGCTTTGCTACAGTAAACTAATGATGCTAGCAACGGTGATAACTTGCCTATTAAGCTAGCTAGCAATAGATAATACACATCTCTAAAATAATTTTTGAAATTAATATTATTTAAAAATAAAAAATGAATAAAAATAAAATTATTTTGAGGAATGATCAACCTCATAAAACTGACTATGTCCTAATAATAAATTTATGATTATTATTATTATGAATAAATGATAAGTGCAGGAGTAGCTTTATTCTTAATGATAACTAGCACCCTTTTATCAGGTTTGTATAAAATATATATAAATTATCAATCGATAATCAATTGTAGCGATGGATTTCAATATTTTGGAACTTCTCCAATGAACAAAACATCTCTGAACATCTAGCAATCCAATGTATCTAGGTTTGAGCTATCAGTACATGTAGGTATGATCTGCAACTTTTTTGGTGTTTTATGAGTATTTGTGGCTATTTTTGTGTATTTTCTAACGTAATGAGCTCGACTCGTAGTTGGCAAACACGGAATAAACTTTCATGTCCCAAATATAATAATAAATATACTTATTATTACTTAGAAAGAGTATTTATGAGTACATGTATATAAACAAAATTAATATATACGTATGTGTATTGGCAATGGGGATGTTTCCTCCATATTTTTCATGGCAGTCAACGTGTTAAAGTTATTGATTAAGGGAGACAACCAGATTAGATGTTGATTTGTGACTTCAGTTAGTTATTTCCCTTGATCTATTGATCTTCTATTTATCATAAATCTGTTAGTTTGCTGTTACCGGTAGCACAGGCCAGGATAATATCACTTAAAAGAAAAATCAACTGGTTTGGATCAATCATGTTTTTAACGGATCTTTTATGCATTGATTTTGTAATGACCGTGTGACAACTGATGACATGCTATTGATTAATTGGACATTATTTGAATCGGCATTGAGGGACTTCCTCTGACAACAGACTCTGGTAGAACTGTCTGAGGTTCCTGTGACCTGGCTGCTATTAGTCATACCTTAAAGAGGATGACTTTGCCTGGAATGTGTTCTTGGAATAACACAAATGATCTTGGATTGCTTTACAAACAGATGTACATGTAGGTAGGACATAATTAATGTATGTTTTAAAGCTGTCTGTATGGTTCTTGATATAAAAGTATAATTATTTGCAGTTGAACACATGTATATTCTTGGTGATCATGCTTTATGGATTCTATAAGACGATTGTTTATTATCATGTTATTCCTTGACATAAAATATGAATTTAATATTATCCGTAATCCTGTGTGTTTATTTTCTTAAAAAATGCTTATAATGTTATGTGAACAATACATGGGTGCGTGCGTGTATGCATCCATGTGTGGGTGCACGCGTGTATATACACGCATGCATATACACGCGTATCTGTACTAGTAATCTGTTCTGATAATTATATGCATGTAACATATATTAATTGTGTTAGCATTGATTATTTTATTTATAAAGCTTTAGATTTATAAAGTCTACATGGCCTGATAATTAGATTGTGATCTTGTCTCTGAACATAAGCCCTCTAATTACATTTCTATGGCTTTGGTCACCAACTCTGTTCTATGTGTGTGTTATTGTCGGGAAACGAAACAATTTTATAAAACTGCTTTAGGCAGAGGCTCATACGTTGTACAATGTACATACGTTCCACTTCCCTTCATCAATTGAATATATTATAAAATATTAAAGGTACTAGTTGTACAATCATAGTTGGAGCAAAGTAAACCATTCTCATCCAATGGGAGTTTGTCATTTGGTCATGTGGATTACATTACGTTCATATATTGCGTAAGTCTTTAGCAATTGTTTTTAAGGGAAAGCATCTTTAATGTAGCTCATGTTTAGGTATTGCAAGCAAACAAAAACAGGATTTTCAGTCCCATCATTTTGTTAATTCTGGGATTTTCTTTTGAAATCGGCCGTAAACATCATTATTCAGTAATCAAGACCGTGTAGATACATACATTTCTTATAACTCAATTGCATTTATTCAGCTGTTATTTAACAAAATATATATATATACATGTATAATAATTAACTAAACCCATACAAAGTCTACACTGGCAGCTGTTTATTCCTAAAATATCTTGAGTAGTTGACTAGAAAACATTTTTAAGGCAATTTGTCTAAACCTGCACATAATTATTGTTAGTCCCATGTGAATCTGATTCAGAATACACCCAGAAATCGAAATGGCATCTTTGAACAAGCATCCGTGCATGCAGATTATCATATATACTTGTAATCTTGTATAACTGTGTGCACTACTTGGTACATGTTGGCGAGTGGGACGTAGCAAGAACGTCTGACTGAGATTCAACAGGTAGAAGGATCGATCCCCCAATTGACACATTCAGCTATTTCCTGTTCCAGCCAGTGATCTGTGACTGCTTTATCAACTGCTGTGGTGTGTGCTGTCCTGTCTTACAAAGAGCACATAAAAGACACCTTGCTGCTAATTTGTAAGAGTAGTCTATGTTCTGGGACAATGTTTCAACATAACCATGTGCTTGACAACCAATAGCTGATGATTAATAATCAATTCGCTCTAGTGATGTCATTAAACAAACTTTATTTAGTTTTATCAATTGATGAACCATTTTGTAAGCCTTGCGCCATTTATAATGTATACTTACAACATGTATTACAGTTATATCCTTGTATTTTTTCCAATGCTGCAGCTGCTGTGCTATTCCCAAGATACCAGTTTCATCAGTTGTGAATTTAATTACCTAACCACTTTCTTGGCACAATAAACTCTGGTGTTCTCTTCAAGCATGGTAGCTTGACACATTGGTAAAGGAGGACACATTCAATGTAGCCAGTAGCTAGAAGAGTCTGGAGCTATTAAAACACTTGAGATGATAAACTGGTGCTAAAGTCATGATGGTGTGACACTTCAGTATCTCCAAAACAGTATTGCCTTTGGAAAGCACACACTGTGTTCAATGAGAGAGACAGTTGGAGTGATAACCATTGGTGCTGTCCTTTGACACATCTGCAGAGAGCAAAAGGTTATTGCCTGGTGGCCATGTCCACACAATGGCTTCCCTATGGTTAGCAGAGTGTGTAATTGATAATCGGAGATCCACCAGTTATTTGTAGATATGCCAAATTGAGATTGAATAATAATTACCAACATATGTCTCAAATACTCTTTGTATGAATTTGTGTGCTCTGGGATATTTAATGATTCGAACAAAATCAATGGACATTGCAACATTGATTAAAAACATACAGCTGCACATTCTTGGTTGTACAGCATGAGGATATGCATCTGTTTTGCAACAGATGTTACATGGCCAGTGGCAAACGGATTTAAGCCTACATACATATAACAACTTGCAATTTGGTAATACCACCCAATAAGAAAATGGAAACAATCACCTTCAATTCACAACGGTTTGCATCTGTAATAGAGAATATCAACAAGGAATTGCAGGAGAAAGGTGAGATCATTGTCAGCTCTCTGGCTGTTGTTTGTTTACACTAGTCTTGTGGAACTTCTTATTTTGTGCTTTATATTTTTGTTCGACTTCGTGTTTTATCTGTTGTGATGTAAAATCTCGATATCGTTCCTTTTTTTATAGCTCATGTCTTGTGTGTTTGTAGATACCCATGTAGTTTGAGCATGCTTTTTATCAAGGCAGTGAATGGCTGCTGTAGGATGTGTTATATATGCACTAATTTTGTATCTT
This sequence comes from Melanodrymia aurantiaca, assembly GCA_032355825.1. NCBI lineage: Eukaryota > Metazoa > Mollusca > Gastropoda > Neomphalida > Peltospiridae > Melanodrymia > Melanodrymia aurantiaca. The sequence goes on from JAULBR010091878.1 coordinate 5,045, forward strand.
CGATGTCGGTGTTATCTTTCTGGGAGTATTTACTTAGTTTCTTCTCTGTTTTGTATTGACTTTAGCTAATCAGCAACTTGTAAGTTAATCATTAACTCATAGCCATGTGTGAGATTACTTTGTCTGGTGATCACAATAATGGCAACAGGCCAAAGTTGTTTCTTTTCAAACTTTTTTGGAAGACAAAATATATATTGTCCAACCCCTTCCCCATCCCCATCCCAGCACCAAAAACATTCATTCAGTAATTATGTTTGAACAGTGTTTTATGCTAACATAAATTGTAATACATGTATATGTATAATAATATTAAAATTTTACACAATAATGATCCCAAATGTTTACCACATATTAACAATGCATTCTGAGTCTAATATTATTTCCTTTCAATCAAATCACAGTTATCAAGGCTACACGTAGATGGTCCATTACTTTATATTTAAAGGGCTATTTTGGCAATATTTCTGTGAAATGTTGACAGAAAATGCTGTTTATTTAGTTTGTTCAAGGAGCCATTCTGTGCGACTGTAAAAAGTAGGTTATGTTATAGATCTACTGTCTACATCTCATGCTTTATTGACTTTCACCACTCATGGCGCCAAGTGTTTCCTCTGTGGAACCTGCAGAACGTAGAACTGACCTTAAAGTGATCAAACTTTTTGCATCCTTGTTTTGGTAATGTATTTGTACAATGCGTAGCAAGCAATTTTATGTAATATAATGACATTCCAAAATTACTATTGATGTTTAGAATCATATAATAAATGTATGTGATTATCTTGATAAACAAGGACAGTGTTTTCACTTCTGCTAACATAAAGTATAGGTGCTTAGAACTTGCTTCACTTGATTGTCTGCAGATAGTGCTTTTCATGCCAAAATGATGACTGATCGCCTATTACACTGTTTGAAGTCTTCTATAAGATATGGAACATTACTGAAATCAACAGTGAAGAGATCTGCCATAATACTGTCCAGTTGGCCATCTGTCAAATCCGGTGCGGGGTGTAGCTCAGCGCAAGAGCGTTCGATAGGTCGATGGATCGTTCTTTCTCATTCCAACCAGTGATCCATGACTGGTACATCAAAGGCTGTGATTTGTGCTATCCTGTCTGTGGGAAAATACATGTAAAAGATTGCTTGCTGTTATTCAAACAAGAATAGACTATACAGCGGCAGCAGGTTTCCTCTGTTACAAAGTGTGGATATAACCATGTGTTTGACATGCGATAACCAATTGTTAATCATCAATGTGTTCCAGTGGTGGTGTTAAAAAAAAAAAATGTTTGTGTGTCAAATCCATTGTTTTATCAGGGTTACAAGAGCACTACAAAGAAACTACGAAATCAGGATCTCTGCAGATTTGTAGCAAAGTTGGTTCAAATTAATATTTGAGTTTGATCATGACAAATTAAGAATTTGGTTGTGGTTTTCAGTACTGATTTTATTAAATTAACTCATATGACTACAACTTTATTCCAATAATTTATATTTTATAGAACCATAAAAAGGATTTCGTGGTGAAAAAATGGGATCGCTAGTATCTTCTTTATTTTTTTTGGAAAAAAAAAGGTTTTTAAATTTGTTGTCCTGCATGGGTACGCAATCCAGTATGTTGGATTGCCTATCCAGGACAGAAAGGCTCCTAGGTTAGTTAGTTAGTTATAACTTAATTACAGGCTTATATCCAATTAAGGTTCAAGCACGTCTGTCATGGCCACACAGTCCAGCTGCCTCGACTATATGATAAAGGAAATCTGCTACTCCTATTTTATAAGTAGCTTGGGTCAAGTTGGGATCTTTTATGTGCTAGTCTGAAGCCCGATACATTAAACACTGTGCCACGGAGGCCATGTACATGTAGGTCTGTAAGAATTTAACAGTAAGTAGTATTGAAATATAATTCAAACTGTAATTAGCATGTACATAAATAGAACGATGTCCCAAACTCCTTTTAGTTTTGTCAATTTTGATATTTTGAAGATCATAAAACAATTTGAACATTGCAAAATCTATCTGCGTTTAAACTTTTTTTTTTACCTTTCTGAAGCGGCAATAAAACTGAAGATGCATGCTGTTTAATTTACGTTTCCATCTGGAGCTTGGTGAGGGGTTATTAAGTGATTAAGTCATTGGTACATAGATCATACTGTAAAGATAATGAGACTAGCAGAACACTGGCACCTGGCGTCACTCTTCTTGCAGCTACAGTGTACCAGTCTACCAGTGTACCAGTGTATGTGCAGCACACCTGGAGCTCATTGGAACACAGTGCTAGCTGGCAAGATAGTGATCACACATACTAACCTCACTTTTAGCTTTCAATTACCAAGTCTTGCCTCATACAAACGAATTGCACTGCAAATATAGGGTGATGGACAATTGCTCACTTGATAATTGACATATGCTCACCCAAAAAGTGGAAACAATGGGTAAATGCTTACCAACAATCTTTTTGTTACCAATTTTAGGTTAAAATAAAAAAAATATTTTAAAATATGTTTAAAGATGAAGTTATAATTTAAAATAGAAATTTATAATGTATTTTGGATTCCAAAACTCTCAAGCTTTCTGTATTTATATCTTATATATCCAGCGTTTGGTATGTTAGCTCTGTTAAAAATTTATAGTTTAAATAAATTAAATATTTAAAATCCATTTGTTTAACCCTGACATGCTGGAAATATCTTTTTTTTTATCCTACATGATTAAAATGTATCCTCACTCTATACCCCTATCAATGAAAAGTAACCATTGATCCCGCCTGTGTTTTCAAGCCCCACTCATCCGCATACCGGAGGCGCGTTTGTTGACTCATCAATAATCTAACACATTGCAAACTCGAGTGTTGGCAACTCTGAACAAAATCAGTTAATTGAGATAGTTAATGGGATGTTTCCTTGTAAGTGACAGTAAATAAATTAACGACTCCATTCAGGATGATGGAGCGGGATGTATTCTAGAGGTAGAATCTCTGCCTGTGGTGGGATGGGTCTAGGGATCGATCCCCACAGCACAAAACATTTTATGGGCTATTTTCCATTTCAGACAGTGGTGCACAACTGGTTTATCAAATTTCATGGTGTGTGCTATCCTGTCTATGGGATAGTGTACATAAAAGACCCCTTGCTGTTTTTCGGTAAGAGTAACCCATGAAGTGGCGACAGTGGATTTCCTCTGAAATCATGTGTCAATATAACCATACATCTGACCTCCAATAATCACTGATTTATAATCGATGTGTTACTAGTGGCATTGTTAAATAAAACAAACTTTACTTTACCATTCAGGATGAATGACTTATTGGACATTCATAGAGCATTGATAGACTATAACTTATACTATAACATTATAAATTCAGTTATTATTGCATTATTACAATTCAGTTATTATTGCATTATTACAATTGTAAAATTTTATGCACCATTTTCATTCATTTGTCATGTAAATTTTGTTTACATAATTTGTTTTATGTACTGTAATGTTGTATGTATTTTGTAGTTGACTAGTGAAATATTTACAGTACAAACTATAGAAATGGTCATTTCTTTTCTTTTAATCAGCTCGAAAGTAACTTATTTTGATGATTTATATATGCAAATTGCACCTTGTATTTGTGGGTTGTAGAGGAGCTGGGTGGAAATCACCTCACCTGCATGCTACACGTCTGATAAATGTTAAGTGTTCCAATGGTGATAACAAGCAATAAACAAACTGCTTTCTCTGTACAACATGAGCCATAGGGCATCTATTATTAATGCATGAAATATATTCTCAGGAGATGTTAATAGTACATTGTAACAGAACTGTCTGGTGTAATTTTCTGGTGTAACATTGTTGTAATGATAACCCAAATTGTTTATAAAATGTGCAAAAATTTAAATATAATATTAAAAATAATTAATAATTCTAAGTGATTTAATTATTGACTAGATTAGAGTAATAAAACTATGTAGTCGAACCTGTGTTAAGCAGTAAGCTGTACACGGAAATAATGAAATACGACATCTTAAAACCAGGAATTAAAGTTCTACAAAATTAATATTTACTAAGATTAACTAGTGAACCCTACTTGGATGCATGTGAAAATCAGATTACTTTGTACTATCCAATGTAATCTACCAACTTCATTAAATATTAACAATAATGACATTATTTAATCTGGTTATTGTTTGTAATTTTCTTAGCTTGCTTAGGTTTACAACTCTAGTTTCCTTGAGATTAAAATGTATATAAACATTGATGAATTAATAGTCCTGATTTTTGGTTGAATACCTTTTTAGTGCATGAACGTATTGCATTTAAATGAAAAAACACTAAAATAACATACTTAGGCTCATTTAATTTGTACCTAAATTGATCGTGTTTGTATTACGTCATGACCACATTACACAATAATACTCAAAATTGAGTTGCATCATGGAGAGGATTCAGAAAGATTTTCAGTTGGCCAGACAGTTTGAGCAGGCAGAGCAATTATTGTTCGGTCATGTCAAAATCGAAGTATATTGTCACTGGGTGTTCAAGTCTGTGATGCAAATCAGCTTTCCACTGGTGTGCAATGAAATGTTTACATTATTTTACAATATAGGAAACAATAAGTAGGAATAACTACATACCAATAAACAATAATAATATTTTGCGAACGTATTTCCGTTTATAATTGTACGTGACCAACTCATCCAGTTGAGTTGCATCGCATACAATTACCCATGTAGTGTGAACACAATTTAGTGTGAACAAGATTTAGTGTGAATGAAGCGAATGATACGAGCGATCAGTCACTGATAATTGCACACGACCAGATCGTTCGTTTAATGTGGTCAGGACTTTTATAAATAGAGAATTTTAAGCAGACAATTCGTGTGCCTCCATTTACATGATGTTATTTTTAACATGAAGAAAGCTCTCACTTTGCTGTCTGACTTTTAATCTCTGGTATTGATGTTTTGTCAGAGAATTGCACGTTATAGGAGGCCTACCATGTTTTTTGGTCTAATTGAATTTTTTGTTTTTAATTTATATGCAAATGAATGATTGACTTTAGCTTCATCATGCAAATTCAAATAGTTTACTCTTTTGACATGCTTCACAGGTTTTGTGTTTTAAGTCGAGCAATTGCTTACAGATTTAAATAATGCTGATTAGGCTTGCTATAAATCACCTGTCTCCCCACACACGTACATGAAACAAATGTCTACATTTATTAACATTTGTTTTAATTTAAAAAAAAGTGACATTTATGCATTAAATAATCATTTTAGGCCCTTTAACCATAATAAAATATGTGAGGAAAATACCCCCCCCCCCCCCTCTTCCCACCCATCTTTCCAAACCGCATCATCCGTTTACACTCACATTTCCGGCGTACTCTGACAATAACCAAAACAAGCTCACCTGTATATTTCAAATGACAAGGCCTTTTATATTTCTTAATTTTCACATTTTGCTATGTAATGTCTTACTTTTTTGTAAGTTCTAAGTATATTTCTTTTGGGATTCATGTGATAAAATGAGTAAAAGTGGAAAATGATCATCGCAAGATCTATCGACATACATGCACGTGTTGTAAGGCACCTTTGATGATAACTGCTGCTCTAATAGCGTTATCCATGATATTGAGTATTTAAAGTACTCAACCTTGAGGTTAATTGGTAGTTGCGAGTGCTAGACTATAATTTCTTTGATGATTTCCCTATTCCCATATTCACCTCCCATCTCTCTCATCCCATCCTGCTTGTGGCCTGAACAGGCATGCAATTCATGTATGATTCAGAAGTCAAGAGGGAAAAAAAACCATGTAGTGCATGATAAATGGTTCTTAATGTTCTTTGGAGGATGATATGGGAAGCAAATTCTTGTCAGGCGTGCATAAGACAAACATTTTAAAATCTATATTGAACACATGCATGGTTAAACATGGTGTTCCTGTGTTCTATTTCTAAATGTGGTATGTCAGATAAAGTAAAAGTTCAAATGTTTAATCTCCATCTATGCATGAACAGTCGAAGTTCAAACAGGTCCAAGTAAAAACTCTGATGTTATCATCATGGTGAGAAACAGTCCATGGCAGTGAAACCGAATTAATACTACTGTCTAGTAGGCAGCAATTAATTACCATTGTCAGGCACAAAAGCACCCAATGGTTTTGTCATTTTTATTGTGGTGAAGGTAGCCAGATATATCATTAATTATTATATTTTAGTTAGTTATAACTTATTTACGGGCTTATATCCAATTAAGATTCAAGATTCAAGCATGTCTGCCATGGTCATGCAGTCCAGCTGCCTCGAGTGTCTGTCCAGATTATATTTTAAAGTAACAGCATATTTGTATAAGAGCTTCAATCAGTTATGCTAAAGGGAGGTGATTGAATGTTGAATGTACATAATCAAGTGCTGAAAGACGCGCAAGGTAGCTGTGAAGAATTCTCACTGACATTTCTTACAAATGGAAGTTCTATTGGGTACAACATTCTGATCAATTTTAAGCTGATGTTTACAGTGATCTGAATAGGAACTTACATGCATGCATTTACACGAAAATTAATGAATGTTTCATGTTTCAACATTATGATATTAAGAGGGAGTGAAAGTATTATTGTAAATTTGTCTAGAAATAGGTACCGGTATGCCAGAAATAGGTAAGAATATGAAACTTTCAGTCCCAAAAAAGTTATGGAAAATAAAACAGAATTATTTTTCTTACGTTAACAAAAATATATTGTGCAAACAAGAAATGTGATAATCAGTAACAGTTTATTAAATAATGGACTATTCATAAATGCCAATGTGTTTCACAATCAGAATTAAGTTAGGATTTGATTTAATCCCTTCCTTTCTTCTAATCCTAATATAAAACATTGATCAACTGTGGGGTAATGTTTTTACATGAAAAGTAATCCAAACTTGGCTTTTACCCTCTCCCACCCCCATCTGCCCCACTTCTGAACATTGTTTGCAGGGTATAATCTAGACCATTTTTCTAGGGTCCCTTTTTGCAAAATTGGGAAAAAAATAACGCGTTAGACAGGAAAAGGGGAATTTCGTAAAAAAAATTATTCGCGGTAGTCAACGTTAAGATGTCTATGTTGACTGGGTATTTTCCTTTTAAAAGAGTAATGGTAGGTTTTTTTCATACTACAAGGACAATATCTTCTTTTTATCCAGTCATCTGTGATTTCAATCTA
>JAULBR010091889.1:0-22232 GCA_032355825.1 Melanodrymia aurantiaca
TTCGAACGTTGGTTAGCGCTAATCATGAGTTAAAAATACCCTAACCCAGGGTTAAAGTTAAAGCAGCTCTGACCCACTGTTAAATGTCTAATCAGTGATTAAAATGGATCGTGAAGGCACGCTATCGGCGAGTAAATTTCAGTAATGTAAATAAATATGATACTGGAATGCAAAATAACTCTAATGACGCATTATACAACACAAAATATTAATTCTTACTAAATGTTTTTAAATTATATTTTTTTTTATCGTTTGGAGATGCCATGCAAAAGGGACACCACTCTATATTTAATATCCGGCGTAACTACTATTTTTAGATGTAGGTGCCCGTTCATGCATAAATATTAATGAATGAAGCATTCAGTACATGTAGTTCTTGCAAAGGTATAACTACAAATGCATTTGTTTTTATTACACAGTCAGCTTGATAACCGGGCCCCGGTCTTTATAATTATTTATAAAACACGATGGAAAACGTTTGTTATTTTGTTAAAATTGTGGCCATTTATGGGCCCCTATACCAATCGTAGACGTCATTTTCACAACTTCCGGCAGGTTGTTGTCGTCACATTTTTCAAACAGATGACCGAGATTTCGACAAATGGAAACTGGGACTAAAGAAACCGTTGTCATATTTTGAAAGGTAGGGACACGTTAGTACATGGGAACTATCAGTATCTGACAATGATTGGAATTAATCATCCATTGTGAGTTATAGACGTCTCAGTAATAAAAAATGTGCTGTTTTGTTTATTGCTCATTTAAAATAAATTTATGACCACCGTATTATAGTGGTAAGCGAATAGATACGAAACAAAAGAACTATATTTACTTTGCATTGATTTGGTAATTGTACTTAACACTGAGTTAGTGGAATTTAACCCTGAGTTTGTTAACCCAGAGTTAAAGGTGTGTTCCAGCAACAGTTTTTTAACGAGTGGTTAGCCAAGGCTGGGTTAAGGAATTTAACCAGTGGTTAAGTTAACCCAGGATTCGAACAACCGGGCCCTGATGTGTCTGCACCATGCTGATGTCAATGGTTCAGGCTGGTAAATTATAAACATAACTTCCAAATTTTAACTTTTTCGCAGTGCACAGCAGCTTAAAACTGTGGGTTTCCAAAGCCGACTTCTTCTTGTTTTCTGTTAATTTCTTCTATTAATTCTTGATTATCAAGATTGAGCTAAAACAAAAACAACACAAAAGTTTTAGTTTTGTAATGAAATAAAGTGAAAAATAACAAGATGGCTGTGCTGACTGAGGGAGGCAGGATATGCCCACCTTGCACAAACAACTGGTTTCATCAGGAGTGCAGGTTTGCTTTTAGTACGAGCACATGTTTGGTATCCAGGGATGTAGCATGCATGGTCTGAACCTGGAGAGATGGGCTGGGAGTGGGAGGAGAGGGTAGTCAGTTCTAATTTTAACTTAGTAGACCCTAGGGCTTGTAACACGAACCTAGTAAACCTTTTCCCTTGTAGACTAATAATATTACGTTATATAAAATTGTTTAAGTTATGTCGAGCAGATCCTTTGCCTCCCTCAGAGTGGTGGGTGTGGTGTGGTGGGGAGGGGAATGAATGAATGATTTGAAGGTTAAAGTCGCTTCAGGATTATTTCACCAATATGCGAGTGGGGAGGGGAGGAATGGTTTATCTGAAACACCCAAACCCCACCTCCACCAGTCTACGCCCATAGTTTCATCATGAGTGCATGCTTGGTATCATGAGCACTTCCCATCACAACAGTCGTAATGTCTCTCAGACTCTGTGCTGGCTACTTTATGTGTGTCGATGTTCAGATTTCAATGTGATCACTTTAATACCAACATAACCAGTTTGGCCAAACCATGTTTTGAGAAAGTTACCTTCAGAGCATATTTGTACGCTTGTTCTGCCTCAAGTTGTCTGGCGGTGTTCAAGCAGACGAGAGACAGGTAGCCCCACACTTCCGCGTCACTGTTGTCTAAAACATTCGCTTCAGACAGTGCATCCTCCGCTTCGGACAGTTCACCCAGCTGAAACACACAACACAGTCCACATACACTATGACATAACAACATACAACACATTCCACATACACTATGACATGAACAACACACAACACATTCCACATACACTATGACATGACAACATACAACACATTCCACATACACTATGACATTAACACATGGTTTAATCTACCATACCATTTGGGGCCAGTTACCAGCCCCATTCCCCTAAGGGGAATTCCCAATCTGAAAAACACAATTTCCCAATTTTTTAAAAATAATTTTCCAAAAACAATTTATTTATTTATTTTTTTTTTTTTATGTTTACTCAGAACAAATGACTGGATAAAAAGAATTTCATTTCTTTATACTATGAAAAACAACTATCACTCTTTTAAAAGGAAAATACCCAATTAATATAAAACATACCAATGTTGACTACCACTAACAAATAAAAACCAAAATTCACCATTTTCTGTCGATCGCGTTATTTCCCCCCCAATTTTCCAAAAAGGGACCCTAGAAAAATGGTCTAAATTATACCCTGTTAACAACACACAACACATTCCACATACATTATGACATTAACAATACACAACACACTCTACACATATGACATGAACAAAATGTACAATTAAACACTGACTATAGAATATTCTTCATTGATCATTTGTTTGTTTAATGATCACTGGAACACTTTGATTATTAATCAGCATTATTAGATGTCAAATGCACGGTTATGTCACAGAGGAAACCCACTGTCACCACATAGACTACATGTACTCTTACCAAATAACAGTACATGATCTTTTCTGTGCGCTTTCCCACAGATGGTATATATCACACTCCATGACCTTTGATGTCCAGACTAGTCATGGATCACTGGTCGGAATGGGAAATAACCCAATGGGTCGATTGAGGACATATCACACCTCAGGAGTAATCTCATGTACTGAGTATCTTCTACATATTACAAGTGACAAGTGGAAAGCCTGATGATGTCATGTTTAGTACAGTGATAGTATTTTGTTCACCTGATTGGAAAATAGACCATTGATGAATCAATATTAAAATAAATGATCTCTTAAGGAAATAACATTAGGAAACACAGAAATTTAATGTTCAAGTGAGGTATCTTCAAAATTCATTATTGGAAGCTAAAAATATATCCTTTCAATGGAGGATTTATAAAATAAATATTCAAAATTTTACCTCGATGACAATAGCAGAATAATTCTCATTGCATTACTAATGCCACCTTTATTTAGTCTTGCCACTCTAATATTCACTAAAGATGTGTTAGATAGTGGTTGGTAGTAACGATAGTTTGATATTTGTTCTCAAGTCTTACTCTGAAACTGGCTATTCCGACTCCGAGCCACGAGATGCACGATGGAGACTTCTTACAGGCCGTCAGGAATGTGTTCTTCGCTTCTGAAAACTGAACAACACTGACAAACATCAGTTAGTTCTGACTCATAACAACACAGACAAACATCAGTTAGTTCTCAGACGACTCATAACACAGACAAACATCAGTTAGTTCCCAGATGACTCATAACCACATAGACAAACATCAGTTATTTAAACAAAAATCTACAAACTATTCTTTTTCACAGCTATGAATGGAACTAATTACGACTGAGTGGTGAAACTCTGTAGTTAATCCTTTAGACGATATCGCAGACAGCGCGCTCACTATAGATCAATAATAGACATACACGGTCCATGTATATCTGCCATCAACTTTTACATTGAAGTTAAATCCCTTTGCTCGCATCTTCTGTCCTTAAGACTAGATTATTTGTAAATGCATTGGCTTAGACAACAATTAATACCAGTACATGAAAGTATCGGTTAGTGATTTTAAAATAGTTGAACATTATAAAATAAACATGCTCAGGGTAAGATAAAACATGAACTAATTCAGTTTGAAAGGGTCTACGCACACTTATCAGCTCAAACAGCTGTCAACTCTATCATTCAATGAAAACTGTAATATGGAGCCACCTGTCTTAAGTGTTACTTCCTGGGATAGCACTAAATACATGCTGCACTGTGCTTACAATAAGTGAAAATTGATGATCAAGTTATAATAAATGCAAGTTTATATTAGCAAAAATTGTTATGATATCCAATAACTTCACAAGGAATGAACACACAAATGACACAGTGAACATACATTGAAAGGCAACAAAATAGTTATTTAATTATTGGACTACTAACCCGTAATTCCTGAAGATAAATCGAAGCAAGACGTAGATATATGGGGTGCATTTCAGAAGCATCTGTCATTAATGAAACAGTTCTTTCATAGCAATCTTTAGCAGTGTCCATATCTCCAGTCAGATACTTCACGTGCCCCATGAGGGCCCATCCATCAGGGTTCTGAAAGTGAAAATGGGTACAGATACATGTACTGTTATACAACTTGAAATTATCTACAATTGATGGATATGTGGATTGGTTTGCTGTAATATTGTCTTACAAATGCTCTGATGATTTGAAATTAGGTTTAATGATTTAGTCCATGAGAAAGATGTTTTACAGGTTGTTGAAATTGAGAGTGCGGTTCAAAACTCAACTTCATAACGTAGTTGTCAAACAGCAAATTACGTATGTGCTGCTTGTCAATTCAGAAGTATAAAAATAAAAAAATCTATTAACAGCTAAAACTAACATTTAGTTGTAAAGATTAAACAAAATGAAGAAGCCCCCCGTACTACAAGGAATGTATATTTAAACTTGATATTTTACCTGATGTTCTATCTCAAGAGCTTCTCTTAAATGGTCTTCTGCTTCGACGAAGTCTCTCTTCATCAGCTTGAGTCGTGCCAGGGCGATGTAGTAGGCCGCAGTTTTTCCACCCTCGGGACACACCTGCTCCTTCGCCAACGCTTTTTCTGAGAACTGTATATTTAACAAGATGCATGTGGTATTAATTAGACATTTCCACTTCATTCTTAGATTCATTCTTTCTTCAACACATTCATTTATCAGCTCATAGGCCAATGCTTTTTCTGTGAACTACACAACTACACATTTAACAAGATAAACGTAGTACTATACAATAATCTCTATGTATATCATAACCATGTGGAAATATGCAAGGACTGATGGCATAATTCATGGACAATAAATAGATTATATCACATCAAATTAATATCACATTGTATTACTCTTTGGGTCACTAAGTCAAGGTTGCAGTTGCAGTTTAATCTCAAACCAAAACTTGCACAAACACCCATGCATAAATACAGTACACTATTATTCATAATACTCTGTCAAATGTATCACTCAGCAAGGGTTAAAGTACTGATGACTAAAATGACTTTGTAATTTAATTACAAGTGTATAACATACATGTACATACATGAAGAATTGTGTATGTAAAAACTCACAGGAACTGTTTTAGCATCTAGCAGCCAGTAAACAGCTTGCATGTAGATACTGAGGTTAGGCACTGGTGTGGGCTCTCTCGGTGGAATGTCCTCATGAACATCATCAGCAGGTTGTGGAGTTCCTTGACTGCCAAACTTTTGTTGACTTGATGGTCGTGATAGGTGGACAGAGCTTGGACCCTGTTCCTTCGATTTCCCCTGCCCGGGTACACCTGGAATGGTCGATCCAGATCATTAAACAATGATTGATTGGCTTATATATAATACTAAACACTTAATTTATAAAGTGCAGATACATGTAACTTTCAAAAACTGTTGAAACATGACATAAAGTATGATCAAGGATTTTGGTTCATAAATGAGCATCGTATGCGTCAAGAAAGAAAAATCATTTTTGGAACTGGCTGATTTGCCAAAGGGAAAGGTGCACATTGGAGCACATTATCAACATACCTGCTCTTTTGGTGGCCGACAATCGTTTTTCATTTAATTTGTTTGACTTGGCGGACTGGATGCCACTTGTTGGTGTTGGACCAGTCACTTCAGGAGGAGGAACGGCGGGGACAGACAGACCTCCTTCAGACGACACCATCCCTTCATGATCCGCAACTGCAAGAGCTGCACATTCGCATTTTATACATAAATGAGCATTTAAGTTTTGAAAACAAATTTTATTTATTTAAAAAAAAAATTGATTGAGCAATAGGATTTCACAATAGGCGGAGCCTATATAAGTGCTGTCCAAATATACAAAATGAAAATCAAGAAAATATTTATAAAACTTTTGTGCCAATAACAAATTCTCCAATTCTTAGAACAAAAATATCACATGGTAAATTGTATAATAAATTATGACTGGTATTGTTATTGCGTCCTGTGCATAATTTTGAGGATAGCAATGATAACAGATCGCCACCAAATACAGTTTTTCATATGGTATAGCGTATGACAGTTTGAAAAATATCCAATAAAAACAGTGCACGGTTATGATGTACATGAAGTATACACAATATATTGTAGAAGGGGCAGTGATTCTGTCGAACAGTTTAATAGTAAGCGATACATGGAATTTAAACAATTCAAGTGCAAAGACTGATGGGTGTTGGAGTGGAAATTGTTGAATCATTACACAAACTAATTCTCAACAACAGTGGCTCGTAAAGAAGACAGTTGCTATATTGTGTAAATCTGTGATGTATGAAAATGGTGGATAACTCTAACCAGCTGTTAGGACATGAAGGTGTTCCCAGTTTGAAAGTTATTTGTAGAAAACTGGAGGATTAAATTCACTCAGCTTTTATATACACTCAGGTGGGCAGCATTTTGGTAACTGATTGTCGCATAATACACCCTCCAATACTAAAATGTTGTGCATGCAAATGTACAATTAGATAACAATATCTAAAACAAAAATGCCTAACAATGCATTTATAACAATACTGCATCATCATCATGAACACATTTACATCAAGGATTAAACCAACTATCATGTGAAAACGTGCGTGAAATAAGAACACCATACAGATGAAACACTGCCTTATATTACCTGGACTTGTTTCAGCATCAGGAACAGGCTCGAATGCTTCAGTCGCAGTCTCCTTCTCCTTCTCCTGTTTGTCTCTGTCCAGCTCCTCATCTCTCACCTTCCTAGCCGCGTTTACAGCCAACATGTTGTTCAGTTTGTGAGCTTCTAGGAGCGCCATCTCGGCCCCAATCTCATTGCACACCGATTCGTAGAACAAACCTACATAAACATCAACTGAATGTCAAATACTGTTATTATCATACATGGTCTATTCTTGTAGGAGCGCCATCTCTGCCCCAATCTCATTACTCACAGAGTCATAGAACAAACCTACACAAACATCAACTGAATGTCAAATACTGTTATTATCATACATGGTCTATTCTTGTAGTTGGGCCATCTCTGCCCCAATCTCATTGCTCATCGAGTTGGAGAACAACCTACACAAACATCAACTAAATGTCAAATACTGTTATTATCATACATGGCTTATTCTTGTAGGAGCGCCATCTCGGCAGAGCAGCTACATGTAAGTGGTTAGCAATATCTACAGAATTTTCAAAAATGTCTACATTCATACCTAACATAGTGAATGACAATGCTATTGGGGTTCATAGATGTAAAAGAAGTTCATACCTAACATAGTGAATGACGATGCTATTGGGGTTCACAGATGTAAAAGAAGTTCATACTTAACATAGTGAATGACAATGCTATTGGGGTTCACAGATGTAAAATAAGTTCATACCTAACATAGTGAATGACGATGCTATTGGGGTTCACAGATGTAAAAGAAGTTCATACCTAACATAGTGAATGACAATGCTATTGGGTTTGACAGATGTAAAAGAAGTTCATACCTAACATAGTGAATGACAATGCTCTTGGGTTTCACAGATGTAAAAGAAGTTCATACCTAACATAGTCCATGCCAGAATGCTATTGGGTTCGACAGATGTAAAAGAAGTTCATACCTAACATAGTCCACGCCAGAATGCTATTGGGTTCGACAGATGTAAAAGAAGTTCATACCTAACATAGTCCACGCCAGAATGCTCTTGGGGTTCACACACGTCGCTGCTTCAAAGAATGTCTCAGCCACATCGTTCCTCTCAGACAATGCGCAAACCACACCATACAGCATAAGCCTGCAGTACAAATATATACAACAGACTTGCTTTGTTTAACAATTCAATTAGAGCACATTAATTAATAGTCCTCAGCTACTAAATGTCAAACATAGTTATTTTGACATATGATCTTCCACATAGGCTACTATTTTTAATGGGGCGAGTTACTTGTTTTCGTTAATTATCCACACTGATAAAAACACATACGTTTGAGAACCAATATAATTTTAAATTGAATAGTACCGGTAGGTATCTAAAGAATAATAAACAATCTTTTGAACATAGTGTACAATACACAAGACACACACTAACATTAATTCATAACTTTTGTTACGTTATAAAGTTGCCACAATACCAAAAGTTTAGAACTAAATATGAAAAGTAATGTTTGCATTCATAGATTACATAGAAAGTGATGCAAATTTTGTTTGATGTGACTAATTAATACTCTTAAATTACAGCCAGCAAATAGCAAAATAAGATATCATACCCATGAAGATGTTTCTGGTTAAGGGAGATGCACTCCTTGAAGCATTCTTCAGCCTGAAAATATAACAAACATCTCATATAAAAAACCCAGCCACACTTGGCATAAAACTAGTGACATAATTATGCAGTACTTAATGAGATCTATCATATACAACTCAACATAGTTTAGAGAGCACATAATATCTGCGACAAAACATGAACATTTCAATAGTAATCAATCGATATAATATAACGTACAATATGTTTCACAAAAGATAATTTGAAATGACTGGAATTAATGAAGATAATGAAAATAGTTGATCAACAAGCTGTCATTTCACAAGTGTGTAGTTCGTGAGGCTTGGAGTAGTGTATTTGCAACCTATGTCAGTCAATGAGCATGTTGTCATAGGAAAATTGTGGCAAGATGGTTTGTCTAGCAAGTTAGAACAATAACTGAAGTACACTGAGACAACTTGGAGTTTTAATACATGTTCTATACTAATACCTTTGTAAAATCATTAATATATATGCAGAATGTTCCATAGTCAAACCAGTTGTTGGCATCAAGCTTGTCCCTTGCAATTCTCTACAATAAATAGGACATAATGTGCTAGTTACAACACCACCACACACGTCTATATAACACATAGAACATACAGCGCTAGTTAAGATATCCCAGGTAATTAGATACCTTTAAAACAAAAAGAGAAAATATATGTTTTCCAAACTAATACATACAATGTTTTAAAAAAATAATACAATATTTTTGCATGAACACAAAACATTTTTTCAGAAGTTTATAAAAATATTTGTTTGAATGGTTACAGACTAATAAATTATGGAAGATTAGGAAAAAGTTGAGTTAATTTTAAATTATATTATGATGATCATGGTCTTGTTAATATTTATATAGATTAAAGTTGGTCTCAAACTATGTATATTGCAACACCAAAGCATTAAAATAAACTGTTTAATTGTTCATAATTCTAATTTCTAACATTACAAAATGTCATGGTTCTGCATATATTTCTACCAATAATTAGTCAGTACTCTACCAGGAGAGAAAGGTGAATTAATGGTAGGAATAATACAGCAGTATTTCAGTAGAACACTGAGAGAATCAAACGTATCCCAAATGCTCTTACCTCCTGGTAATACTTTTCTGCAAGACTAAAGTTTTCATTGACCTCAGCTTCTCTGGCGAAGTGTTTGAGCTGCGTGGAGTCTGTGAGTGGTTTCGGGACCGGCGGCTGATCTTCCAGTGCTAACACTGACCCGAGAGAGACGTGCATCTGATCTACGAGGTATACGTACAGCTCACTGAGAAATGTCTGGAAAACAGAAAACAAACACTTCAATTGCAGTAAATACAAACATTGTTACTGGTTAATATAGATTAAAAATATAATTAATGTTAAAACTAGAATAAAGACAATAATTTTTTTTATGAATTATAGAGAAACATAAAAGGAAGCTTTTGGAGAGGATATATGTCAGTTTGTTTTGTGCTAAATGGATTAACGGTAATTATCATATTTAGAATTGGTCAGAACTACAATTTTTAGTACCCAGTATTTAAAATTTCCATAAAGAAATAATTTACTGAAGACCAATTACAAATATAAGTGATCGAAATCATCAGAAGAATATGGTAATGTATATCGCGAATTATGGGTTAAAATATCTAGTTGAAAAACCTAAAAAAGACAAAATTAAGCACTTTTAAAAGTTCTGAGTTTTGTCTCACATTGCTTTAATTTAAAAAAAGCGATGCTATATAAAATTACTGAATCATACTTAGTGAGTTTAATCTTGTATAACTGCAATACGTCATGTGTACATAAATATGTATTAAATACATGTACATGAAATATTTAAAACAATCATAATTAATTTATTTGATCAAAGAACATAACTTATGTAAATAATATAGTCACCTGAAGTTCCTGCCGATCTTCAAATTTGCTTGTTTTAAGATATTTCTCTCTTACTATCTTAATCACTGAATGTTTCAACTGTTCTTTAAAGGCAAAGTATTTTCCTGATGAATTTAGGTGATAAATCAGCTTCTGCCTCCTAAAATATAAATACCTAATGTAAAATCCATGATTTTGAACTATTGATGATTCTGGTTTGGAGAGGTGCCCCAAGCATAACAGAGACAATTACCCAAGCAAGTGGTGAGTTACATAGTAAGTCTATGATAAAGACTAGTGTGCATATTCTATAGTTCATTCCATATCTTACATATAGCGTTATTTGTAAAACCTGCAAATTTGTAACTCACAAAACATTTACTGATGATAGCTAAACTTTTAGTTTCAGAGACTAATGGTGCATATATTATAATATAACTGATTTGTCATTCATTCATCATTTTCATGTGAAGCGAAACTTGCCAAACTGCCAAACTAAGTGAAATAAAAACTTGTTCATGTGAACTGTTTGTTTGCTCAGTCTAAACATCTCACCTGGATTCCATGGACTCATTTGTTTCACCCTTGCCATCTTTCAATTCGTCACCAAACAGATCTCTGAAAAACAAATCCTTTCCTATCACATGGCTGCAGAGTGATGGGGAAAACCCGACTCAGCATGTTACCATAATTTCCATCTTCTAAACAGGCTAGTCTGTTATGTAGCTAGTTATAAGTACGTTTTAGGAAAAATGCTAGTCAGATACTACACTATTGTCAATAATCCGTGGTTATCTGCATGAAAGACTATATCGCTCACGTTATCTTCCATGTAAAATCATTTTAATTGTAATTATGTTCTGGATATTTTACGAGTTATTATTATTATCTGAAACTTAAACAATTATGGAATCATGTAATGCCAATTTATTTTTGGAATAGTTTAACACTACACAAACATGTTAATTTATGTAACAGACTGAATTATCTGCTGTCCAATCTAAAAGAGTTTATTTTGCTTGTCCACAACACAATAAAAAAAAAACTTATTATCACATGGCAACATAGATACAACATTTAAAGTGTTAATAGCTAATCAGTTTTAGTAATACATATATTGTATAAAAGTTGACATTAACTGTTGAATAATAAACCCTAAAACTTACAACTTGTTGCATAGTCGGGTAATGGGTAATGTGGTTTTACGCCTTCATCCATCCGAAGGATGTTGTAGAGGGCGCTGAGATTGAGATGACGTCCCGACCGTAGTCGGGTCATCCTCTCAATCCCAGATGGACTCCAAATGCAAGGGTTTCCTTAATATAGGTGCCTCTTAAAAAAAGCTACCTCCTTAATACAGCTGCCTCACAACTACAGGTGACTGCTTAATACAGTTTCCTCATTTATATAGGTGCCTCTTGATACAAGTGTTTCCTTATATTCAGGTGCCTGCTTAATACAGATGACCCCTTAATACATGTGCATCCTTAAATATACAGGTGTATCTTTTAATACAGGCACCTCTGTAAAACAAGTGCTTATTTAATATAGGTTCTTGCTTAATTCAAATGTATACCTAATACAGGCACCTAATGTCTAATACAAGTGCCTGCTTAATACAGGTGCCTGTTTAACACAGGTGCCTGCTTAATACAGGTGCCTGTTTATTACAGGTGCCTGTTTAACACAGGTGCCTGCTTAATACAGGTGCTTGTTTAATACAGGTGCCTGCTTAATACAGGTGCTTGTTTAATACAAGTGCCTGCTTAATACAGGTGCCTGCTTAATACAAGTGCCTGCTTAATACAGGTGCCTGTTTAACACAGGTGCCTGCTTAATACAGGTGCTTGTTTAATACAGGTGCCTGTTTAATACAGGTGCCCGCTTAATACAGATGCTTGATTAGTACAGGTTCTTGTTTAATACAGGTGCCTGCTTAATACAGGTGCCTCCTTAATACATGAACTTGCTTAATACAAATCTTGTATAATACAGGCACGTCATTTAATATAAGTGCATCCTTCAAACAACTGTGGTTACTTAATAAAAGTGCCCGCTAAATGCAGGTGTCCCCTTACTGCAGAAGGCTGCTATTTTCAGTTGGTCAACTTGTTGCATGCATTGTGTTGCCGTGTGTTACGGATTTCATTGCTGCGTGTTTCTCTTATAGACTTAAAGAGAAACTGTCACTGTGTTTTGGCTTAAAGAGAACCTGATGCTGTGTTTTGTCTTAAAGATAACCTGTCACTATGTTTTGGTGCCAAATCTAATATCTCATACAGATGCTGTCAACACTGCAATTAAGAAAATGTCCACCAACAGATTGTGACAGATTCTTTTTAACCTACAACATTGTTTTCTTGTTGCATGATAATTTTGTTCCTGCTAGCTTGCCAGCATGAATTAAATTAAGTTGTATCCCAAGCATGAGTATCGGTATCTTGGTTGCATTGCAAGTATCAGTATCCTGGTTGTATCACAAGTATCTGTATCCTGGTTGTATTGCAAGTATCAGTATCCTGGTTGTATCACAAGTATCCGTATCCTGGTTATATTGCAAGTATCAGTATCCTGGTTGTATTGCAGGCATCAGTATCCTGGTTGTATTGCAAGAATTAATATAATCAATATGAGTATCCTGGTCATATCACAAACATTAATATCAATATGAGTATCCTGGTCATATATCACTCATTAATATCAATATGAGTATCCTGGTCGTATCAAACATTAATATCAATATAAGTATCCTGGTCATATCACTCATTAATATCAATATGAGTATCCTCGTCGTATCAAACATTAATATCAATATGAGTATCCTGGTCATCACAAACATTAATATATATACGAGTATCCTGGTCATTATCCTGGTCATATCACAAACATTAATATCAATGTGAGTATCATGGTCATATCACAAACATTAATATCAATATGAGTATCCTGGTCATATCACACTCATTAATATCAATATGAGTACCCTGGTCATATCACAGGCACTAATATCAATATGAGTATCCTGGTCATATCACAAACATTAATATCTATATGAGTATCCTGGTCATATCACTCATTAATATCAATATGAGTATCCTGGTCATATCACTCATTAATATCAATATGAGTATCCTAGTCGTATCAAACATTAATAGCAATATAAGTATCCTGGTCATATCACAAACATTAATATCAATATGAGTATCCTGGTCATATCACAAACATTAATATCATTGTGAGTATCCTGGTCATATCACAATAATTAATATCAATATCAGTATCCTGGTCATGTTACAAACATTACTATCAATATCAGTATCCTGATCATATCATAATCATTAATATCAATATCAGTATCCTGGTCATATCACAATAATTAATATCCTGGTCATATAATCATTAATATCAATATGGGTATCCTGGTCATAATTTTAATCATTAATATCAATATGAGTATCCTGGTCATATCACACCAATTAATATCAATAACAGTATCATGGTCATATCACAATCATTAAAATGAGTATCCTGGTGATATCATGTACATGATTACCAGTACGCTAGTCATATTACATCATGAGTATAAGTCTCAGTATCCTGATTGTATCATGAACATGACATCTCAATCGTATCACAAACATTAATACCATTATTAGTATCCTGGTCATATCAATAGCATGTACACCAGTTTGGTTAATACATGTATCGTACTGACCGTAACACAACAATGGATGTCAGAGTCAGTATCCTGGTTCTTTCACGTGCATCAATTATTTGTCCACTAGACTATATTATTATTAAAGGCATTGTGTTCTTTTTCAGCTATTGAAAGTGTTTTTATTCTATATAATAGGTGTTATTATAATGTAACTTCTCTATTAAGACAACCTGTGAAAGGACATTAAAACATTGTTATCAAGAGCTGGTCTTAATATCCAGTGTGGTTAAGTTGTTATTAGCGTCCATTAGCAACTTGTAGGCTTGTGCACCCAGTATCATGAAAAATACATGTAGGTATCGTAATCGTTTTGTCAAAGACCGTAATGAAAGATAAATATTACTTGCACACCAGACAGGAATATCCATCTACCGGTGTGATAGATAGATCTGTCTCTTCCCTAGGGACGGAGACAGCTGACAGGCGCAGAATGACGTCATTAATATACATGTATCGAGTGGCCCCAGCGGTTAAAATTACGTCATCGCAGTGTTTATGTTTTGAGTTATGACACTATGCATTTCTCTACAGTGGTGGCCTCAACCAAACAGTCGCCTAGGCATGGTTAGGTGCCTAGGCACGGGCAGTAATTAACATCGCTGGCTCCATAAGCCTAAACAACACCCACTCACAATCCTCGCTATTGGCCTGATATGGATGTCAGTTTTGGATATATCTCTAGTTATAGTCCGAGGGTCGTCCAGCCAGAAAAAATGTTCATCTAGACCCTTGTCAGTCACCTGCCTAGGAAGTTTTGGCGATCTGCCGAAGCCTAGGCGACTGTTTGGTTGAGGCCACCACTGTAGTTAGATATGCAAGAAAAATATTCAAACACTCGTGACTGTTGAAGACCAGGACATCCCAACCGTCGAGATACTACTGTATGTCTGTATTAACCTCACCAAGCGAGCAGTTCAGACAAACAGTTGTATCTCTGGGTTGGGATTATAAACAATGTGTTACTATAATAAAGTGTTACTATTCGATTTATAAAAAAATGATATTCAATTTTTAAATGGAATAGTGCTTTTTAATATTGATTTTATCACTAATATTAACAGTCGCATATAGGTGAAATAATCCTGAAGCAACTTTAAACTTCAAATCATTTATTCTTTCATTCATTTTAATATTGACTATTACTTTGGATTATTTGTAAGACAATAGTATTTCAAGACCATCGTAGTGATGTACAGGTCGATTGTCCATCATGCATGCTAGATATTGTTCTAATTAGACAGGCTCCTTTGTGTACAGGTTGTTCCATTCTACAGAGGTGTCCACAGCATAGATACAGAGGTGATTAAGGGATATAAAAAAAAAGTCCTAACAAAAATTAGAGAAAATTATGCCGAAAATATTTTTAGAAAACTTTTTTAAAGCTGTAGTTTGTCTCCCCTTCCCACCAAAATATCCCGGATAAAATATCTGTATCTACACCTGAAGCCAATTTCACAAAACATAATGGGCCGATTTAAACCGTGGGTGATCTACACTGTGCATTTCCCATGTCTGGTTTTCAATAACCTTAGTTTAACCATGGTTTACAGTTGTATTGATATTGCACCACGGGTTTGGGTATATGTCTAGTTTTTCAGAATTTGTTGTAAACCAGTGTTAAACCTAGATTTTGACATAACCCAGTGCTACGAAACCTAGAGATATGAAATCGGCCCTATAAGTCTAGTTTACGACTGGTTGTGGACGTAAACATAAATAGAGAGATTTTGATTGCTAACGGTTACTGATACGACTATACTTAGTAGGTGAGACTTTCAACTGTTTGTGATGTATTACTCAAAAACGTCATTCATTCCTGGAGCCAATTACATGTACATTTAGTTATATTTTGGGAAACACTTAATCAGACATTTGAGTATCGGTATTATGTTCACAACTAGTTATGAATTTGGCTCCTGAGGCGGTATTTATCAAACAACTTAAGTTTTTCTTAAGTTTTGACTTAACAGGTTGCAAAATGACTGGGTTTGCATCGCAAGAAGTGATGCAAAATCTTGCGATCGCGAAGCAATATTATTACTCATTTTATAAAAGTGCTAATCAAATTCCAGTGTTTGTAGGAAAAACTGCTAATCACAATTTTCAAAACAAATTGCACCCTACTTAAGTTTCATTAAATCGACTAAGGTAAGACGACAACATAAGTACCTAGTTACAAAACAATCCACAGTAAACAAGTTTAAGTTTTTGTAGAATTCTTAAAACACCTCATAAGGAAACCACACTTAAGTCAAAAACGGCCAACACAATTTGCATGTAGGTAATTTTTTGTTTTTTTGTTCACAGAACTTATTATTTAATGGTTGTTTAATGACACCCCAGCCCGGCCTGTTTCACACCCCAACCCTACCCCCTTCCCCCTCCCTCCTCTTAGATTGAGAAGAAGACCCGACTACAGTCGGGGCGTCATCTCAATCTCAGCGCCCTCTACAACATCCTTCGGATGGATGAAGGCGTTAAACCACATTACCCGTAACCCGTATACCCGTGAATATATTTACTTTATTCAATGTTCTCGACCCAATCTATATATAATTTTCTTCAAAATTACGTATACATAATACACATCCATGAACTAATATTTAGGCGTACTAAGACAACATGTGAGGTTATAAGGTGAATTCTTCTAGAGTTGAATACGCCAGATTAGCCTACCTTGTCAACAAAGGCGTGATTGTTCCGTGATCCGGACAGCATTCCTAGACAAAACGTTTTCAGTCGACATAACTGACCAATTACGTGAAGCGTATTTAATCCACACCGACAACCAGAGCCACCCCATCACAAATATAGACGATAGATCAGCATTTTCACATTTATAATTTTCTTTTTTTTGTTGCTTGTAAATACGTGTTATCTGATAACTTTCCGCAGTTATCAGGGATACATCTGGTATGCCTCACACGGTTTCTGAAGTAGGCTACGTATATATAATGTATACCTGACGAGGGTGAGTACGATTTATCTTTTTGTATTATATAATAATGTAGTTGGTTAACGTTTGACCAAACGCCATGGAAATAGAACAAACGCACGAGATATAATTTAGCAAATATAACAAAATACTAGCAAGATATACTATTTTTAACGTTAACACTACCATGCATCTAGCATATTAAACACAAGCTTTAATTAAAGTAATTTAGAATAATTTTTCAGTTTTCAGTTACAGTGTATGTAATAGGACTAATTTCAAGTACAGAAGTTATGTTTTTAGTCTATCATAATTGTATGTAGGCCTATATTATAAAACAAAGAACGTAAGTAATATCATAATGCAGTCGTTACATGATATAAGGCATATTGATCAATAGATTTTCCATAATACAAAATAGAACAAAAACTTAAAAGACATAATATTGAGAAAGTTGTAAATTTGGGAAATTCAATATCTAAAAAGGTGGCCATCTTGAAAAATGGTGGCAATTTTGATTTTTTTTTTGGTGGCTAACATTTTTTTAAATAACAGTGATCTACTGGCAGTATAATATGTATCAAATTGTATAGTGGATAGACAACCCATGCAGTGTCCTGGTTTGCGTACCCCCGACAAGTATATTATATAGGCTCATTAATCTCTTAATAACAAGAAGAGAAGAAAGGGTGTGGTTCTTGAAAGTACACTCCCTTAAAACGTGAGTCAACAACGACTGTTTTATGTATGTGCTAATGCATGCAGTTTAACGTAGATAATATTTATTTAAGGCTATCGCATTTCCGTTGAACAGAATGACAAATCTATACACATAGAATAAAGTTAAGCATCACTGACGTTTTATTGTGGGATACGACGACAGCTATATATAGGAGAAATGATCAAACTCTTGGTTCATATAATACAAATGAAGCCAGGTATTGATTCTTTAATTTGGCATCATCTATGCATGTTAGGGGTCCAGCATATAACTTACTGATCGTTTAGGCTTTTCTTTGGTTGATTTCCATCCAAATTGTTTCCATTTAACAAAATTCTGTTATAAAGTAAAATAATATACCAATATGAAAGTGCATGTCTCATGTAAATGGTAGTGATAGCATATATCAACTGGTTTTACCCTCCTATAGTTGATAGTACTGAGTCAACTCGTATCTGATTAGTTGGTGCTTAACTTTATTTTAGATGTATACATTTATTTGTGGATTTGCACAAGTGAAAATAATAAACTGATTATGCACAAGGGCTGACTAACATTTTATCAATGTCAGCATCATTCTTCTGTTTAAAACTTTACACTTTAATAACTCTCAGTCTGTGATAAAAAAAATAATAATCTGGAAGCTAAAAGGTAGGTTGAACATTGTCTTTTTCGTCATTTGTCATCGAACGTCAACCAAAAAACTTTCACCAAACCATGAATAATTGAATATAATAACCCAGATGAAACAACTTCGGAGTAAGTCGTAAACAACTTCGGAGTAAGTCGTAAAATAACCGAACTACCCCAACTCTGTTTTAAAAGCGCTAATAACCTGTCTCAACTCTAGTAGGTACTGGGTTCGAATCCTGCTCGACACGTAGGTTTTTTTAATCCGCAAAGTGCAATGTTTACACCACTTACACCGGGCAGTGTCCCAAAAAAGGCCGTTGTACGTAAAAGATAAAGTTTGTTTGTTTGTTTGACGACGCCACTGGAACACATCGATTATAAATCAGCGGTTATTGGACGTCAGAAGCATTGTTATATCGACACATGGTCTTAGAGGAAACCCGCTGTCGCCACACAGCAAGTGGTCTTTTATGCGCGCTATCCCATAGACACAACACGGAATTTGATAAACCAGTCGTGTATCACTGGCTGGAACGAAAAATAGCCCATAAAATGTTTTGCGCTGTTGAGGATCGATCCCACGACCCATCCCGCCAAAGGCAGGCACTCTACGTTCTCTATTAACCAGAAATATGTTACAAATAGCATTAGACTGGTAAGTAAGGCGCAGGCCTGCGAAAATTGCGCGAACGATCGTTTGGTTCATTTTTTTATTTTTTTATCAGTCCCTTATTTATAAACAGTCTATGTTGTTATAAAAACACATATTACAACATGATAATTATACCTAGCTACTGATTATATTGTCTCTACATATTTAGCAACATATTTTATAATGGGTTCCGCAAATTTTCAATTTTCACAGGCCTGAGGTGGCACTCGTCTTCGAACGAGGTATTGTGGATTTAAAGAAAGAAAAAACATTCTTCAGGCGACAGAACGTTTTAAGAAGAAATATGAGCTCTACTCGCAAGTTTCAAACCGCAATGTATTTATATGAACATTTCCTGTTATTTTTCCGTAAATGGGGCATCCATTGTTGTTTTTCCGTCTATGGAATGGCGGACTTGGCGAGTAATCGCTGCAGGCATGAATGAGTTCAGTACACACAAAAAACGGCACACGTTCATAGCCAGTAACCGGTGTTAAACGAATTCAAGTCCAGTTATTAGTTTGTTTAACGATACGAATGGCACACATAACACATGTCATGTTTGGTAGCGATTGCAGAGAAAACAAAACAGAAAAAAACGAAGACAAAATTGTTCTATAAGTTGGCGGACTAGTAGAAATTCTGGCGGGCTAGTACATTTCTGTTGGCTCTGGTCCGGCGGGCTAGTCAAACATTTTCCATTTCTGCACCCCTGCACATTGATAATAAAGTTAGTTTGTTTATATATGAATATATCATTAATTTATTTTGTATGTACAGTGTATTTTATTTATTTATATATTTGTATTTGTTATTCTTTTTTTACATGCCATTCCCCGGAATGTGCACACTTATGTTATATTATGTTCACTTATTTATGCATGCCTATAAAATGTATGTTTTCTGGCAGAAAATAAACACCTTTCAACGACACCACTGGAACACATTGATTATTAATCAGAGGTTATTGTATGTCAAACGCACGGTTATCTTGACACTTCGTTACAGAGGAAACCCGCTGTCACCATATAGGTTACCCTTCTTCAAGTGATAGCAAGGGATCTTTTATGTGCACATTGCCACAGACAGGATAGCACACACCATGGCTTTTGATGGGACACTGATGGGAGAATGACTGATTTACCTGTACACGCAAGAGAAAACACTGTTCTTGTTATACTTTATTTGTATGTTCTTTATAAACATCAACACAAATGTCAAAGTTTTATTACATTACGAAAAATTGCCCGTTTTACATCGTACAAATAACTCAACAAAACACGCAACCAAATAGTTCAAACACTTCTAAGGTCACTGTTATTTCGATTATTGCGGGTCTTCAGTCGTTCTAAACAAAATGTTTATTCAAAACTCCGGCTCAAGAACCAATCAAACAACCATATGACACGTGATCACATCCACTGAAGATTCAAGCACGTCTGTCTTGGGAATATCCTCAGAGTTCCAAAATGGATGTGTCCAAGACAGGCCAAGAACCAGACTGGGTAGTGATCAGTTAGTTCAAACTTATTTACGTCCTTATATCCAATTAAGGTTCAAGCATGTCTTTCATGAAGTTAGTGTTAGTATGAGAGAGGAAACCCGCTACTCATAGTTGATAAGTAGCAAGGGATCTTTTATATACACTTTCCCAGACCACGGTGTAAGTGGAAGTACATCTACCCATTGAGCATTCCGGAACAGTCACTCTGGGTTGGAGTCGGTACTAGGATAAAAAGAAATCCCACTACAGCCACTAATGGGATTCGAACCCAGTACCTACCAGTCTTAAACCCGACGCGTTAACCACTAGGCTACGGAGGCCGATAATGATCAAACATGTGCACGAGACAGACGCAATAGTAAACTACATGAGCAATGTTTCAATTATTTTCATGTCACACAAATTTCAATTTAATTTTTTTTCTTGCAGATGCATTAGCCATTATTGGCATCTGTTGACAATGAATCAACTGCAGTAACTGACGTCTACTCTGGGGTTCATTTCTGTCAAATAACTCAGCATTTTGGCGGGAAATGCAGTAACTACTAACTAAAGTCTGCTCTGAAGTTCATTTCGGTCAACAAGAGAATCATCCAGCATTTTGGCGGGAAAGGCGCGATCACGTGACAACGTAGTGAGGCTTATAGACAAAAATGTAAACACTGTCCTTGTTCATCTCCCCCCTCACTTTCCTATCATGGACAATAGGGCTGGCGAGGTCAGAACTCGTGCCCAAGATAGACGTCTGCTATAACAGCTTGCTCTGAATGTGGACGTTAAACCAACTGAACTGAACACTGTCCTTGTTTATCGAAACATTTGAATACATTTATTATATTATGATTATACACATCGGCGTGTTATTATATTATGTAAACCAGTCTATTTTAGTTCGTACGGATAACACTAACAGCACACACGTTTAATAGCGCACTTAATGATACCTGGTCTGCAATTGGTAATTATAAATACATATAATACAGTCAAACCCCTTCTTGAGCAGCCACCTGTATTAAGCAGCCACCTGTCTTAAAGGGTCACCATAATATTCTCCCAAATCATCAATTTTAATGCACTATGACCTGTATTTAGCAACCACCTGTGTAAGAGGCCAATGTTTGCTACTCCCTTAGGTGGCCGCTTAAGACAGGTTCCACTGTATAATATATAACTGCGGGTTTTTTTTGCGCTGTAAAATGCAGTTTTCTCTGGCCAGGAAATGCATGTAATTTTATTTCATCTGGTACCACTTTAGCAAGTACAGTCTTGCTTGGAACATGTATGGGTTACCTGGTAAAATTAGCCCGTGATTTTTTTGCAAAACTTCCTTACAAACTATAAGGAAACGGAATACAAATGTACGTGTCTATATCCAATTAAGGTTCACGCACGCTGTCCAGGGTACGCAATCCAGCAGGCTTATATACCTTAGTTTTCTTGACAAAACAATACTTGTTATAATTCTTACTTAGTTATTAATATACCTTCCAGCTTGTATATAAGAACTCACAAACAAACGGAATATTGGTATTAAACCTGGGGCGGGTTTAATAGAGAGGTTATAAGGTCACTTACGATTGCCTTAGCTATGACATGACACTACAATTACGTAAATAACAATATTTGAGGACAATAA
>JAULBR010091901.1:0-12229 GCA_032355825.1 Melanodrymia aurantiaca
CCGAACAATGGGTTACCTAGGTAAAAACCACGTGAACCGATTTCCGGTTACCTAAAATTCTGAAATTTTGTGCCCTGCATCACAATACGTGAGTTGTTATACATGTATTGCGATACTTACATTTTCATATTAAACTCTTTCCTTCAAACCCCTTAACTCTTTCCTTATTAACCCCCAACCTCAGTTTTTGTTCCTCACCATCATGAATTTAAGATTTGATCAACCAGTCGTGTATCCCTGTCGTGGACAGAACTCTCTGGCGAAGTCAGAGGTTGTGCCCATGACATTTGTGCTTGAACAGTTTTCTGATTTAACCCATTCCCAACCCAACCCAATCGTGTATGACTTGCTGAAATGGAAAATAGCCCATAAAATGTTTTGCGCTGTGGAGGGTCGATCCCTCCCCGCCACAGGCAGACATTATACCTCTAAACTACGTCCCGCCCCCTATAATGAAGTGATGTCTAGCGTTAAAATAACACTGACCTTGACAGAATATGCCAGTGCAAGGGTTACAGCCAGTGGAAGCCCTTCAGGTACTGCAACAACGAGCACGGTGACACCAATGATGAAGTAACTGACGAAGATCTCCATGTAGTAGCTCGTCTTAGTAGATGACCACACTTTTTCATCAAACACGAACTCCTTTATACAAAACTTGACGATGAGAATTATGACAGTGAGTACAGCAATAGCAGTACCTGGAAAAGAAAAAACAGAAATATACAAACAGAAATAAAAACGCAAAATAATAATAATACCTACAATTAACAAAGACAGTCGTTTACAGAGGTCAAACTAGTGTCGCCCGGTGTGCAATGGGATCCAAATTAAATATGACTTAATGCATTTTGGTACAGAAGGCACAATAAGCATTGTCACATATAATAAAGTGGGTTTAGGGGTCTTTCTCTGCACACATTTTTTATGTTAATGTTAATGTGGAAAAATTGCTTAAAGAACACAATTTTAGGTCCCCTTTTGTCCACTCGTGAGGAACAAACATTAATTTTTGTATTGCTATTAAATAGCTAAATGAGTCAATTTGTTCGACTCACCTGCATAGCCTATTTGAATAGCTAAATGAGTCAATTTGTTCGACTCACTCGCATAGCCCATTTGAATAGCTAAACGAGTAGTTTGTTCGACTCACCTGCATAGCCTATTTGAATAGCTAAACGAGTCTGTTCGACTCACCTGCATAGCCTATTTGAATAGCTAAACGAGTCTGTTTGTTCAACTCACCTGCATAGCCTATTTGAATAGCTAAACGAGTCAGTTTGTTCGACTCACCTGCATAACCTATTTGAATAGCTAAACGAGTCAGTTTGTTCGACTCACCTGCATAGCCTATTTGAATAGCTAAACGAGTCAGTTTGTTCTGTAAGACAGACTTTTCTTTTCTTCCACTTTTGTGCTCTTTCTTCTCCAAGGGTGCTTGTTCGATCTGTTTCTTGTCCTCCCCATTGGGTGCTGCATCAATGTTGGGTATGTGCTTTGGTACATCGCCATGGGAATTCTCGGTGGCTGCATTGTGCGGGTTTAGTGCAATATCTGAAGGAAGGGGTGAATAGAACAAAATCAACAAAATATTGAATGAGATGTTAAATTTTAAATCACAAAACTTTCTGAAATGTAAATAATATAATTAAAGGATAAAAGGCCATATCATTGATTATGAAGCTAACCTGATTGTAATAATTCAGTGGAATCGAAAAGTAACCAAAAGTATAGTCTATTATGATGTCCAAGAGAAACCCACAGTACAGCCTATCACGATATGAGTGGAGTGACAGTCAGAGTAACCCACAGTACAACCATAATCAGAGGAGTCACACAGTATAGCCTATCAGTTGAGTCAAAGGAATAACCCACAGTACAATCCATCAAAAAGAGCACAACCTCAATAAGCCTTTAGAATTTTTTACATTATGTTTTATTGACATAATAATAACTGTAACAAATTAAATAAATTGATCTTCACATATTTTGAGAATGTCCATTTGTTAATAATGCCAAAGTTCTCTTATGGTTGTAAATTAAAATCAATGCAATTTGCCACAAATCTGCACAATCCACACGATAAAACTAGGGAAAAAAGGCATTTTTGATAGCGCAATCGTTATTCTCTGGTCTTCAATTTCATTTGACTCCAAGCACAACACACAGAGCCTCATGGTTACACAAACATGCAGGGTAAATACAAGTCTTGTGAACTTCACTTATTTCTGGTAGTAATAAGTCTGGCATAAAACGTATTTTTAAATATCTTACAAATCTTGTAATGTGCTGTCAATATCGTTAATCAAAATAGGCATGGCCCATGACATATTATATACAATTTCATTTCAATGTGTAGTCGGCGAACGCAAAAAAGAAGATTTCAATGATTAATCGTAACTATTTGTATGTAATAATATAATGATAGTAAAACTAACATTATTACAATTATCTAATTTGAAATCTAGTATGAAATTAATGTCTTAACACTGTTTCTACCTTCCAAAACCTGATTAATGTGGACTGCTTAGCACATGCAAGCTTTCTTACATAAAATGACAACAATTACCCAGACAAAAAACTTTCACATTACTAAAACAACTGTCATTAACAGATGAACAAGAGAAGCAATATTTAAAGCATTGGGATGTTCAACATGAAGGTACAGATACAACTCCAAAATTTGAAGATTGTCTTCACTCACTGAAAAGACTCCATGTACATCAAGCTGATACAAAATTAGTGTTGACTGTTCATAAATTTCAAATTGAGAATTGGTATCAAATCCATATTATTCTTATGGTGGAAGTAATAAAAACCAGAACTATTTATTTTAACTAGAGCCTTCTGAGTTTGCCCATCGAATGGTAAGCCATCCATGGTCGTCTAATTATTCCATATGAATCTGCCACCATAATACATGTACAGATGAACTGTTGTTTCAATAATACCTAGTTTCCCTACAACGAATAAGCATTAGTGTGCCTTTCTATATTAATACCTTACATGAACCCATCAACATGGCTTATTACAGGATATTGTAAAGAAATAATCTCCCTTTACACGTACACTCAGTAACATTGGTAATTCAATATTAAAATGGCCGTGTAGAGTGCTCAAGCTTTCAAGGACTTTTATCTTGCACTGTTATTAACTTTTAACGTTCACAAATTCATCATGTTACGAAATATTCCTAGCTTTAATTCCATTAGGTTCTGTGTAATAGACTGTGAATAATTTTCAACACATATTGCCTATAGCGGCAGGTTTTTTCTGAGACCATGTGTCAACATAACCGTGTCATTTTGTCTTCTCTAGGTTATGCATTATTTCTTTGACTCTGATAACTTGTCTTTTTTTCACTGGGATTCTCACATATGTGACGGCTAGACTTTGCAGAGGTGATATCAAAGATTTTTAAAATTTTAATGCCAAAGTTTACTCCACTAAACCAAAAACTCCTGTAAACCAAAAACCTCTCTAAACTGAACAAATACTGTCCCATTGTGTTTAAGTAATATCGAGTACCTCTGAAAACTGGACAGTTACACCAATATCAATCATTATGGTTCCACTAACTGCTCAAAATATCACCTCAGCCGATTAGGCCTACTGATTACGAATGTAGACAAGAGCTAATTAAGTATGCGCATACTCTAGTTTACCTGTTAAAGGTGTGTTTAATCTTTGTTACCTATAGCTCGGGAGCGGCTTACAAATAACAATGAAGCAATCAAAGTTCAATCAACAGCTTTGATGCTTTCAATGACTACAGTAAACATATTCACCGTTACATGTACAGAACAGAACAGAATAATATTATTATCACCAAGACCATTAGGTAACGACATATGGAGAAACATGAACAGCTGTGGATAGGGTTTACAGGAGAATATTAAACAATAAATAATATAATATAATATATATATATATATATACATGTACATGTATATATATATACAATAATTGACAACAAATTAATAACACAATGCTCAAGCACAAGCTGCAGAACAATAATTATTAGAATAAATATATTTCGGAGCTTACTAGCAGAAACAGCAATAATTATGGTTGTTTTCATCAGATAACATTGATTTCTTAATTAAAAAAATGTTCTTAGGACACCTATTTTCTTACTGGTCATAAATTTCTTTAATTCCAGGGTACTGAGGTTTAAATAATAATATTGTTTTAAAAAAGATTTTCGGGACTGTATAGGAGATACAAGTACATGTATGTAAATAAGTATATATACAGTATAATTATATAACAGGGAGTTAGAAAATATGACACAGGCCACAATCGTGGAATAAAGATATGACAGACCTCAACAACAATGGATATAACATGTATTTTTCAATGAAAACTAATGTGGTACATTGTAAATTGACAGTTTCTGCAAAAATTAATTTTCTTCTAAGTGATCGTAAATGTAGTTTTGTACACATTTGATTGTTTTTTAGTTTGATCACTTTGACCGTTTGCTATATCTATAGAGATCAGAATACAACAATGGTCTTGTCATCATGGCAAACACTGAAACCCCAGTAAACTGGACACCCTTCAAAACTGGACTTTTTACTTGGTCCCATAGGTGTCCGGTTTAAAGGTGCTTCACTGTATTTTGCATTACTGTAAGAATAGTTAATAGATTGATTTAGTGATTTTGATAATAAGTTATTCTTTTTTTTACTACCTACATACATGTACCTATAACGCTAAATTCACAAGCCACCAGTGTTTCTCACATCTGTTCTATCTGTGTGGTTAAATCTACATGTCGTGTTTGTACAATGTGTAAAATAAGTACATACACAAATAAGAAATGATAATAAAAAAAACTGTTTGTATCTACAGGTATCTTTCTTATTATTATTGATATTTACCAGTATTAGCACAACCACTAACAATTTCCACCCTCTGTATGTCTTACAGCATTGGGCTCATGGCCGACTTGAAAGTGATAACGTTTCTCCTTGAACTGTTTTGTAACATCAAGTGGATAGATAGCTAAATTTTATCTGTGTGGGGAACTAATACTAGTGACCTAGTAACAGCCAATGTTATGGTTGTGCTAATAAAAACTAAATTTAACTAATAATAACTTTTTTTTCTTCTTCTTCTTCTTCTTCTAAATTAGTATGATTATACTAAATGTAATAAAAAGGAACACAAAGGAATGGAGAGAGACAGTGTAAAGGAAATGAGTTGTTAATAAGATAAGATTGTGTTGTGGGTCAAATTTTTAAAACAATCATCCATGAACAGTTTACAAGGATTTTTAATATGGATGTATACTTAAGAAAGGTTTCTGGGTCATTTATTTCCATTTTCATGGTGACTGAAGCCACACAATCAAATTGATAATAGGGAGGTTTCAATATAAGCTTTATAACCTGTTGACCATAACATATTGACCAATCCCATCGCCTATTATATATTGATTAAATAAAATTGATCAAAGGTGGATCCATGGTGGTGGGTTTGGACCCAGCCTTTTTATCCAGCAAGTATTAATGTTTTCAATAAATAATATTTAAATTGATGTAATTCAACCCTCTTTCAAAATTAACACTTTGTGGACACCCTCATCTTGCAAATGTTCTGATTTCATGATGACTGATTGAATTTGTTTAATTGGTGTTAATAGTGAGGGAGAAAACAAGTGCATGTTATTGAATACAGCTGTACGGTACAGGTAACAGAAGTTACAGGGTGACGGCACATACCCACTTTTGCATCAGCATCATTAGAGAGCACTACAAAATAAAAAACCAAATCACCATCAAAAACAATAATAAAACATAAAAAACAGTCAAAAACAATAAGTACTGTCAAAAATCATATTCATAAAGCGGTGTGAAAATAGATTATCACGTCATAAATAAACACTACCTAAACAACTATGGTCATCATACTATGTACAAATGCAGTGAGAAAGCAACTTGGAAGCCGTCCTGACAAATATATTATATTATGTTTCACGTGTCCGGTATCTATAATTATTATCTACATGTAAAGGATTCAGCATACATAAGTTAATAAATAATAAATTACATGTGTAATAAAGATTTCTTTATGTGAAAGATTTCCTTATGTCAAAAATGTCTTTGTGTCGCTGTTGTAATGCAACTTGTGATTTTTACATCAAGTATTTATAGGACATACTTTGTGGTTTGGTGAGCTTAAGAGCCACATAACAAAAGATAGCTTAAGACATTGCTTTTACTAAAAAAATTATTTCTATACATGTTCTGATAATGAATCAATTAATACTGTCGTATGTGTCATACTGAGTTTAAGAAACCGGTAACCATTTTTTTCATTTCATACATGAATTAGTAGGACACACTTACAGATTATGGCCATAATACATTATTTGAGATGTATAAGCTACACATTATAGGACATTATTGTCAATGTGACATATTGTTTTCGGTCCATTGAAGCAAGCAAAGCAGTTAGTGTTCGTGTGCCTTATATCAAATCATGACAATGGAAATACAAACCTTTTAAAATAAGGTTAATAAATATACAATAATTATTATAGTATAAAATAAATATAATGGATAATTAAGCAAAAATGAATTGTTAATTATATTGATACTGGTATTACATTTATATTGGTAAAAGTACAACAGGTTTACTTTAATGTGTTTCTATTGGAAGATGCAGTATTGTGAAAATATTTGTCAGAAATTATTACATATCATCATTAAGGAAAGTTCAATTTGAATGGACTGTTTGCAGTTTGAATTTTAAGAAATTCAACAAAGTGCACCAATTACTAATAGGGTCTACACGAGTACTTGAGCCAAATCCTGCAAACCCGAGTCCGTTCCTAGGACTAGAGTACTGGTTCAAGGCAGACCACTCTAACTATAAGTGTCACATAGTCTTGTATTGGACTATAGTACTCAACATTTTGTACTAGAATAGTACTCCCCAATGTATGCAATTGGTAACGCAATACAATTTAATATCACCTAGCATGTAAATCATGAAAAAACTGCATGGCAACTGTAGCAATATATTTAAAATAGCATGATATCTACTTTACATACATGTACATGTATGCATGTCAATGATAGCCTATTAGAGGCATACATCTGCTGGCACCTACCAACACACCTGTGTCAGACCAGTTTAGGGAAGCTAAGTGTAATAAATATAACATATCGAAAGAGAATTAAGCTGCAACCTATAGTATATTTATATACTAGTATATACATGAAAATATCTTTAAATTATATCAGTTTCAACTTTAAATAAACAAAAATAAATTAACTAGAAATGGGCTCTATCTGATGTAAATAGTATGGAAGATGAAAATGACATTGTGGCCCGAGATATCATTTCGAGGTGCTGATTATTTTTCAATGATTTCAACCAATCAGGCAAGTTTAGACTCGAAAGTCTTCATGCACATCACCAAACCAACTCTGAAAAAGTACCAGTATTGTACCAGCAGTGGAAATAACCGATTAGACGGGAGCTAAATGTTAAAGTTTTGACAAACTTGACCATTTGTCGATCTTTATGATACTTTAGGTATGAATCTTTCCAATTAACAAACCTTATTTTAAGTACTATTATACCTTTAAGCATGTCTATATAAATTATCATTTTACTTTTTCTTAGTTACACAAGCTATCGATCATTGTATTGAGATATTACTGCAATGTCAAGACAATTTTCAGTATAATACTTCGTTGAATCAATCCACCTTAAAAAGCCTTCAACAAACTATGACGAATACAGCACTGAAATCGGTAAGGGAAATCGGTCAAGTGTATAGAATATATTTTCACAACACTACATCAACCAGTATAAAAGTATAATATTGTGTTAAATACCTTCTTCATCCCCCTAAACACCTCGCCCACACTTGTTTTATTATATAAACAGTAACAGGAATATATATAATGTATGTCATACTGTGTGACATTTAAATATGCAGCTTTCAATGTTACCAATGCATATAACAGTAATCACATGCAAGCTAAAGGTGCATAAAAGTTACACAATATGACATACGCTCAAACGAGCTACAAATGATGCATCAAGGTTAAAGGTAATTTTCAAATTTAATCTAATCTATAAAAAATAGAATAGATTTAATTAAAAAATCTAATATTCTATAAACATGCATTTAACATCAAATTTGAATACAAAATAAAAATAATAATAATATGGTGCTGCTATTACGTATTCTGATCTATTGATATTTTTCTTCGATTAAGATAATTAAATAAACACCAAAAACAACACCAACATACATTGTATATGCCACATTCATTCAAGTAGGATATAAGACACAAATCAATTTCATCAGTCAATTATTCATACTATAAATCTACTATGTACATGTATTGCGTCATGAAAGTATTTCGAGTGGTCAACAATGGCCAAAACTATGTGTAGAAAGTATTGCGACTTCAACTTCTAGAGCTGTATTAATACAAAGTAACATACTACTGCGTAGAGAAAGAATTGCAATGATTAGCTCACAGTTTTCGCAATACTTTGTTGCTGACAAAACTTTCTACATTTACAGTACATGTATATTGAAATGAATATACATTGCTACTTCCCATACGCACATGTAATACAATGCACTCTTAATGTAGTTACGAGCAGATCACTTGAGTTGAGAAATTTAATTGAAAGCATTTTGTCACTCCATTTCCAACCATATAATATTAATACGCTCTACTACACAACCCATCTGAATTACCAAGCATTCTACTAATGAAGACAACACCTCATACTTCCCACACTCAATTAATATACACACAACTTTTATTTCTAATCCCCAATCACAATCATAGCATTTATTAAATAAACACTACTTTTTTAATGTTGACCTTAATTTACCACTTAAACTAAAGTGACAACATCCCAAGCTAGTTTCCTACTGGGATGACCTCAGAGGTCACCACTGTTATCGGAACAGCCAATATGAGACATGTCCTCATCATGAGATAACTAACAGATTGAGATACATGTAGGTATTTGTGTTTCATTTTGAACGCCCAAACCCAAATTCACCCTAAATAATTCTATGGTTTGTGGTACAGTCCTGTCTATGAAAAAAAGTGCATATAAAAGATTCCTTGCTGCAAGTAAAAACAATTAATAAGTTATCTATAATGTGTTCCTTTTCTCATCTGATCTAACCGCAATCATCGATGTCATGCATTCATCGAAGTCTCATTGTTCATCAATCTCTTCTTATTTATTAATCTAGACTCAATCATCAAACACCTCAATAATCAATCCTGCATATTCATCAATGTTTCTTTAATCATCGATCTCATCTCATTCATCAATCTAGCCTCAATCATCGAACTCACATCAATAATCGATCTCACATATTCATCAATGTTTCCTTATTCATCGATCTCACCTCTTTCATCAATCTTACCTGAATCATTAAACTGATATAAATAATCGATCTGATTATGCATTGCTCTTGCCTTATGCATCAAGCTCGTCTCATTAATTAATCTTACCTAAATCATGCTCATAACAGCTCTACACCCTCCAGACAATGTTTAACTTAGTACATGTACTTCGTGCAAGGTGACATCATACACTGTACATTCATTTTATCCATCTTGCCTCATTTATCCATCTTACCACATTCACAAATATTTTACCATCAGACATTTGCTATATACATGTATTACGGTATGTAAAGTGCAAACTGATGAACATTTTTTACACCCTAGTGCAAAAATGTAACAATATCAAATATTACAAAACATAAGCATACTACAAACTATGTTCAAGTTGATCCAAATAAACATTATATCATCATTTAACAATTTTAAAATAGACCATAAATAAAAATGTTTTAACTGTTAAATGCATGTAATTAAACCCTACACATGAAAATGTAAAAACATCAAATAACATTTTCCTTTTCTTTCTAAATAATAATTTTGATGACGGGGACCATCTATATAATTTGTATATAAATCGAGATGCATCATTTTGATAAACATGAGAAGACATTGCAAATTGCATGCTATTGCGAGCAGAAAGGAGACAGTATAAGTCATAACGATGTGAGCTATTGTGAACAAACTTACATGGTTCAGTCTGTCCAGTATTGTTTGGTCGTGGTCCTGAAATCCAAAGAGTTAGCAAATGCTTAAGCAGATTAGTAACAATAGTGATCAATGAACAGTCAGTCCTACAGTGGATCAACGAGAACAGTGGGTAAAAGAAAGAACATTTTAAAAAAGGAACGGAAAAAAAAAACGAAAAAAAAACAACTAACAATTTTGAGATGTTTAATAATAACAAATGCACAAATAGAACAATTGAATGCATAAACTACTGTACTGTACACACACAGGCAACATGGAAAGATGTGGTCTCAAATGAGCTGCTCATGTACATACCTTTCACTGCTACTAGTCTTACGTCATTATCTATGTCGACTGTTAGTTTTAAAAAAACAAATATATACGTAATCAAATGGCTGCAAAAACATAAAACATAATGTATATATCAGTTAACGGAATTATTTTAAATTAATTACATGGTTTTTGTTGCTATCTCAAAGTAATGGTTGTGATGAATGAAAATATTCCATGGTATGCAGTTTTAAATCTTTTGAGCGGCAATTTATAAGTAGTAAAAGCACCTGAAGCTCTTAATTATAGTAATATGTGAGTGATTATTTGTGTAATTAGTATTAGTTTATGCCCCATAAATTAGCATTGTGTGTGTTATTTAATTAATACATGTTAAATTATATATATTCAAGATTAAATTATGTATAGGCCATTAGGATACATAAACGGTACAACTGATTTACTATTTAATTATCCTTTAAGTAAAATGAGATCTGCATCCCCACTTTATTTTTCATGTCATTGTTATTACATGTCATCTCTTTTTATTTGAAATTTTACTGCCTCAGGCCAAGATATTGTTTTATATAAAAGTTAACAATGTCAGCAATAAGAATTTAATTTATTTGGTAGCATGCAAGTATAAGGTACATTCCACATTTTTTTATTTTAAATCTCCCAAAACATCAATACCCATGAAAGTAAAATGTTAATACATATTATGTTCAATATATGTAGTTAAGAGAGCACTTACAAAACCAATAACATGCAACAGTGTTAATAAATGAGTTTAAAACAAATCCTGATAACTATTGTGTACACTACATACACACCATCTCCAAGTGATATGAATAGAAAAGTTAGGATAAAAAAAATTTGCCAATCGGTCTGTAACCTACTCCATTATCAGCCCTTAACATACATGTACTTCATTTTGGTCAGGCTAAATTATAAAAAGATTTTGTTTTACATTAATTGCCTACTCATGTGTTATCAATCACTTATTTCTTACAATTATGTAGTTGTAAGAAATACAAGTTTGAATATATCACATGCTACTTTGGCTTTTAGAAATACAAATTATAACAGTTCTGATTGGCTAAAATTATTTACAGTATTAGTCTGTTTTATTAACCAACTTGTATTTTATTTACACTGAAACAAATTTATTTTATGTAAAAACTGTGATTTCATTTTACTGAAACATGTTTGGCTGTGCTTGGAAAACGTTAGGCTTATAGACAGATGTCAGCTTGCTTTGAATTTGTAATGCAATAATTCCATTACATACATGTAATAATACACTCAGTTGTAAATTAATCGATCAACAAGTGAATTGGGTGAATTAATCAGTTATCAGGAGATAAAAGTGACATCTATTGATTGGTACAGACAAAGAATACCACTGAATACAAATAGAGTTTAATTACAAAAATTAAATTAAAAAGAGAGACAGACATTCAGATAGAGTAAATATAGTAAAAAGTACATTTTCTATTTTCTAAAGCTCATAGTTATTCCTAGACTGGCAAGAAAGGATCGGTTTCTGATCTGAATATGAATGATATGAATGTAGATAATTGAGTTCAAACAATGAAAGAACACGATGCAACAGACACAAATTCCTTAAACAATATTCGGCTTATGCTATGTGTATGTAATAACGATAAGAGAAACGTTCAAACAGTGAGTGTTTGGAAAAGAAAAATCTAAAAGGAAAATTACAGTGCTTATGGTTTGATAATCGATGGTTAGCAATAAACTGCTCTCGTGAAATTATGTAGGAGAGCAATTGCTCTCAGTGTCTAAACGGGGGGAGGGGTGGGCGGGAATATTAGGTGTTGTATTATTTTGTGTTACGC
>JAULBR010091912.1:0-12227 GCA_032355825.1 Melanodrymia aurantiaca
ACATCGATTATAAATCAGCGGTTATTGGACGTCAGACGCATGGTTATATTGACACATGGTCACAGAGGAAACCTGCTTCCACCACATAGGCTACTCTTCCACGAATGACAGCATGGGGTCTTTTATATGCACTTTCCCATAGACAGGATAGAACATAACACGGAATTTGATCAAACAGACATGTTTTACTGGATGGAACGGAAAATGGCCCATAAAAATGTTTTGCGCTCTGGAGGATCGATCTCTCGATCCAGTATCGTCACCTGATTAACATAAATTCGCAAGTGACATGGTGTTACGTTGTCACTTACGACCTCATCTTAATTAGGTGACGGTATGTAATGGTTGATTTATGACATCCAGTCTGAAATTTATAGAATGCTCATTTGTGAAAACAAGAGCCTAAATCAATTGACTTTGAAGTTTAATAAAAAATGTAGTCTTCATTATAATTAATAGACTCTTGAGTTAATCAAATAATTAAATTGCTCATCATTATGTGGTGCATTTGCTATGCACGCTAATATCATAAAAACTGACCTTGTATGGAAATTAGTACTTGCAGTAGATTCGACTTTGAAGTCCACACCTCATTTCCCTGAAAGATAAAAGGTAGAAACTACAAAACAGAACATAAAAAATACCACTTATACTAAATAGAGGATACTCCCAGAGTGTTTTTGTGATATCATAATTTCTCAGTATGAGTTGATAAAGGTATACAAAATTCAAGCGGTACTGATAAATTATGGCCTACTTCGGGCGCCGACCACTAGTTAACTATAGTTCCATCACTGGTTGATCGCCCGAATGCACTTTTCCACCATTTGAGTGGCATTTCAAAACAATTCAAATTGCATTTTGCATTATATGATTTATTGGATGACGAGGACCATACCAGCATGATCAGAATGAAAATTATGAACAGTTTGGCATGCATAATGTCTACTCTGCCCATGACAGTGTCAAGAGTACGCCCACATGTTGACGTCGTCGATAATATGACCGATTTTGATTTCAGACAACACTTCCGTGTTCTTAGGTCGCCATCTTGCCTGAACAGAAACCGGCGTTTCATTGTGGTCGGACCATAGTGTCCGTGTGACGTCACGATAGTCAGACCATAACGAGTTCGCACCAACCTATAGATCGACTATAGTCACCAATGGTCTCGCGCGAAGTAGGCCAACAGTATCACAATGCACAAGGGAGTATTCATTTTGTCATTCATTATCATTCTGTCTTACGAACAGAAATTAAGTGAAAATGAACACTTGCAATGTATGGCTCAAAGGCATGATGTCATAACAGCTGCAAAAACGTTATGATGTCCTGTTGAGACGATGAGCTTGAAAACCAATCGAGATTATAAAGAAAAAATTTGTTTAACGATACCACTGGAATACATTGATTATTAATCAGCGGTTATTGGATGTCAAAAACCTCAAATGGATGATAAATTGCTGACAGTATATCTATGATGGGATCCTGTCAAAATAGCACACACCACAACCTTTGATGAACAAGTAATGGATCACTGGTTGGAACGGGAATAGCGCTGAGGAGGATCGGTCCTTCAACGTCTCGAACAGAGATGTTTCTAGCTCGAAAAGGTAGGCCTACTTCGGGCGCCGACTACTGGTTAACTATAGTTTCTCCACTGCGCATGTCTAGTCTGGTTGATCGCCAGAACGCATTTTACCACTCTGGTACAGACTGTACTTTGCGATAAATGATTTATTGGATAACGAGGACTATACCAGCATGATCAGAATGAAAATTATGAACAGTGTGGCATACATAATGTCTACTCTGCCCAGGACAGTGCCAAGAGTACGTGCATATGTTGACGTCGTCGATAATATGACCGATTTATGACTTCAGACAACACTTCCGTGTTTCGGTCGCAATCTTGCCTGAACAGGAACCGGCGTTTCACTGTGGTCAGACCATAGTTTCAGTGTGACGTCACGATAGTTGGACTATAACGAGTTCGCACAAACTATAGATCGACTATAGTCACCAATGGTCACGCCCGAAGTAGGCCGTACACTTTACACAAAAGACAAAATAAGTTGTTACCTTTCCAGCCCATGTTCCAAGAAGACTGACGCACACTTTGCCATCATCATACAGGTTTGGATTGAGTCTGTCCACGCAGTAAGAGTAATAGTGAAACAGTGGTGGAGAACTCGGATAGTCGGATGGCAGCTGAACGTCAAAGAAAAACAGACCATCTTCATATGGAGTCTTCTTTGGGCCTATGATCATTATTGAGAACAAGTCCTGAAAGTGAAAAAAAACAAAAGGTTATACATCCATGCATTACATCATAAAAATCTATCATAGTTGGCCATCATTAAGGTAGACGATTTGTTTGTATGTAACTTTCACATTCAACCTAGAATTGTAATAGTGATGTCTAGTAATGAAAATTGCAACCAATTTACTTTTAATATATAGAACTTGCTTCAAGTAAATCTAGGATGGTAATGATATTTTCTAGTCATGTTTTGGGGATCAACAAATCCATATGAACCATTTAGTAGGTGTTGCATTATCCAAAGTTCTTTTTTGTTTTGTTATGATAGTAACGCACCAATCTATCTCCAAAACTCTTCACCAGGATTCCAGCAGGGAGACTTGTTTTCAGTAATTTCAACTGGAAATTTAAAAGGAAACAAATAAGAAATATGGATACTAAAACAAGCAAAGGCATGACAGCAAGATGCATAATATTTCAACATTTTATGTATAACCCACAGATGTAATAATGCATGTTTACTTAACAATTCACAACCAAGTATATATAAACAT
Organism: Melanodrymia aurantiaca; assembly: GCA_032355825.1. NCBI lineage: Eukaryota > Metazoa > Mollusca > Gastropoda > Neomphalida > Peltospiridae > Melanodrymia > Melanodrymia aurantiaca. Next base: position 2,818 of record JAULBR010091912.1, read on the forward strand.
AAACATATTAAATAATAAATTATACAAAGCAGTGACTCAGGGCTTCCAACCCGGACATCTGGAAAAAAAACATTTAAAAAATTATATATTGTATGGATCCAACCCGTAGATACATGTGGTATAGAAACTACAAGTCTAATGACAATGCCGTTACCTCTTTACTGACTGCTGTATTGAATGTCTTATGTATTGATCGAGCACTTGGATACATGTGGTATAGAAACTACAAATCTATTGACAATGCCGTTACCTCTTTACTGACTGCTGTATTGAACGTCTTTATACTTGTGGTGTAATGTTCCTTTGCATGGAATCTATGACACAGCAAAGCTTCTTCCACAAGTTCAAAACCTAGATGTGCAAAATATAATTTCTATATCACGGATCAAATTTGAGTTTTTGGGCGTTAGCAGTTAAATCTGACTACACTATGAGTCACTGTGGAAACCTAGATTTATTTAATGGAGGTAGATATTAGATCTATAATGTTTGATTATATTAAATTGGTAAACAAAAATTGAATTTGAATGACATGAAAGAACAATGTATCATTTTATTTAAAGCATAAAACCAATAAAGAGCCAGAATTATTGTCATGATGCAAGCAAAATTGGTTTAAAATACAATGTATTTAAATTGTTTGTTTTCAACAATAAATGTAAAATTAATATCATTTTGATATATTACTTCAAATCTTAACGAATATCAAATAGGGAGAATAAAACTAAACACTGATAATATATTAATTTCTAAGATATTTTAAATCTCAAAGAAATTTGAAAGTAGAATATACAAACTTCAGTTTGATAAGCTAACGTTAAGCATCTTCTAAACAAAAGACATTGAATTACACAACAAAAGACTGGGTTTTTTAACAATTAAAAAAAAAAAAAATCCCAGTTATTACTGGTATGTATAGTTACACAATACCTTTAGAAACACTACAGTCACTATCACTTTCTTGACTATCAGTGGTCGTAGACGATGCACCATTTTCCCTTGAACTATCACTATCCACCAGTGGTAATTGTGTGTTTTGACACCTATTCACCCTCGAACAAACCAACCCGTGTAATTTCTCAGAAACACCAGTGTTTGTGGGCTTGGAATGCTCATCAGAATTTATATTCGACACTACAAGTTCGGTGATTAGATTTTGGACATCATGTATTTTCGTATTTTCGGTTTTAATTCCTAAATCACAGATAGAATCTTTGTTCAAACTGCTTTGTGACGTCGTTGATTCTTCAGTACTAACGGAAAATGCATCACTTAGCTGAGCTTCCTCTCCCACGCCATTTTCAGTCTTAATTTCACTTTTAATACTCGAAACGGCTCCGGTTTCATTTTCACTGCAAATGTGTGTCTCAGTTCCACCATTACTCTGAGGTGCAGCATCACTAAGAATTTTTTCATCACTCTTAGATCTATACTGCTTGACTTCAGCTAGAACGTTTAAAAAGCCATCGTGCAGTTTCTTTAGAACATTCAAACACAGTTCTTTGGCAGACTGATCAACTTTAACCGAATCGGGACAAATTTCTGCCTGTTCTCTCTCAACTTCCTGGAATTTCGCCGGGGAAGAAATATTCTCCGAGTTATTAAAATCTCCATTAGGCTGAGACATCTTTGCGCCACAATCACCCGCAGAAAGCGAAGGGTCGTCTGCTAAACACTGAGATACCCGACACTCTAACGTCTTAGAAACTGGAACGTGTTTCCATTCCTCAGACTGAGATCCATTCTTCAATAAAGCACACGCGCCTTCAGTGGAGGAGGAATCAGTTTGTTGATTGGGATATGAGACGACGCTATCATCGACAGCTGGGGATGGCTTGAGAGGAGAACTCGCGTCGGTCCCTAGACTAGAAGCATTCCTGTACCACGACATGTATAAACTTTGGAAACGACTCGATATTTTCTTGTATTTCTCTCTCTTCCTTTCCGACTTGATGATAGCAATGAGATCGATGAGGTCCTCATCTTTGAAAAAGGACGTCTTTAGAATCTTGTCCAGGTATTTACAACTGGAATACATTTGTAGGATTTCCCGGTATTGGCTAGTAAGGTTTGGGTTATTTGCTGTTTGGTATTCGAACAAAGTCTCCAGACTTGCTAGTTCCACTGGTAAATCATCCATTAGAATTGTCAGTTCGGTGTTCTGCTCCTCGCTGAGAAAAGGAATGCCCTTCTTTTCATCAGGCCTCTCACTACAGAGTAAAAAAAACATCAGATAAGTCTCAGAATTTGTGAATACATGGCTGTTAACAAAAGTGAAAAAGTGTGACTAAAATTTTATGAAGTCCAAGGCAGACAAAACGGACACCGAAAACGGCGGAGCGATTTTCCATTTATTTAACACACACACACACACACACGCACGAACGCACGCACGAACACACACAAAAGAGCACAATTTCTCTCACGATGGAAATCCATCTCAGGACGGACAGTTAACAGCCATGTGAATATCATTACAAGGAAAATATAAACACAAAATTGGTTATTTATTTTTTCACGAGAATCACTCACCACTTTGGCGGGAAAAACTTGATCACGTGACGATGTAGAAAAGCTAGTTTTACGAAACTAGGTGATATGTTAACAGTAGAAAAAACACTGTCCTTGTTGATGTATGTAATTGCATACATTATTTATATGATTATAAACATCAACAGATATGTCAAAATGTTATTATATTACGTACAATTGTTCATTAAGCAAAATATGCAAGCAAAACGTTTTAAAACTTCTAAGGTCAGTGATATGGTCTGTAGACGATGCAGAGTGGAAAAGTTTGAACCCTGTTAAGCGGAAATTTCAAACCACTATAAATCTACTATAATGTATTGCATCATGAAAGTATTGCGAGTGGTCAACAATGGCCAAAACTGCATGTAGAAAGTATTGCGACTTCAACTTCTAGAGCTGAATTAATAAAAGGTAACCTACTACTGCGTAGAGAAAGTATTACGATGGTTAGTTGAACATCGCAGTTTTCGCAGTACTTTGTTGCTCGCAAAACTTTCTACATTTACAGTATTCTGTCCTTTTTTTCGTCATAATGGCAGAAGTGTAACAGAGCTGATCAATCATGACACGTTTCCCTTAATAGAAATCTTAAAGCTAATCATGCTAAAAGTATAAACCTTGTTTTCTCTTCCTTTCACGAGTGGCTGGAGTGTGTGTAGATGTTTGTCCCTGTGAGTTACTACACGAGCTTCTCATCGCTCCACTTGTTGTGCTCGTGATGACGTCCGTGGTAACCGGGCAGGCTGCCGGCGACGGTACCGTTTTCTGCACGACAGAGTATAATTATTTACATACTGCATATCATATGAATATATTTTCAAAAGATCACTTTCTGCTCTGTGCGACTGCTTTATTCAAGTGTAATTATTAGCAATAGGAGGGGTAACCAATCTTTAATACAGTAGTTCATTTGAACATTTTAATACACAATTTGAATTGCATTTTGCAATCGGCAAGAAAAACAAACCATCTGTGTGATTTTGAGCACAAGATAGGTTAACTACCCTAATAAAAAATCTCTCTTATCTTATGTCTTTTTTTGTGTTTACTTTTATAATCATAATGATCTAAAGTGTCACACTGGTGCACATTGAAGCAGACTTTCATAAAGTTAATCTTATACTCTAACCCTTAGGTGAAACGTGCTATGTGTGAGTGCGTGCATGTATGCGTACGCGCGTGTGTGTGTGCGCGTGCATGTATGTGTACGTGTGTGTGTGCGTGCGTGTGTGTGTGTTCATTTCTTCAGATCGGTCACACTATATAAACAAAGACACATAGAGTGACTTGAGGTGGGGGTTTTCAAGTCTTTTTTAATCCGTTGTGGGGAAGGGGAGGAGGGTGGAATATTAAATACGTCATAGGTGGGACCGATTGGCAATTTTGTTTTTCCCCATCCCTGCCTGTAATTGAGTATTTTCTTCAAAATATTTTAAAGCGATTAATACTGATAGACTCCTATGATGTGTGTTTGTCCTTCATGAATGTCTGAGTTAAGCATACATGTTGTACCTGATCTATGACCCCAGTGACTGGGGAGCTGGTAGGAACTGATTTGCACACGACATGCCGCTTCCTCTTGATACAGGTGTCTGGTACAGCTGTGCAGTTCTTTGAAAGAAGACACCTATAACGAAAACAAACCTTAATAGAGTTCAATTTAAAAGTCAAACCTGCTTAAGTGGCCACCTGTATTTAGCAGCCACCTGTCTTAAAGGGTCACCAGAATATTTTCCCAAATCATCAATTATAGTGCATAACAACCTGTATTAAGCAGCCACCTGTCTTAAGAGGCCACTTTTGTTACTCCTTTTGGTGGCCACATAAAGACAGGTTTGACTATTTATAAAATTTGTTAACAAACTTTGTTACTGCAGATCAGTGGCAATGTTGGAAGTCATGTTCATTATCTCACCATATATTATGTAGCACGATTCAAGTGAATTGTGTTAATTTTTCAATATTTTATGCATAAGAATAATATTTTTAAATTGTATTAAACATAAAGATGTGATCATTATGTTATATTGTGTCTACCATCTTTGGACCAAGTACAAGTCATTTTGACAAAAACATACACGAAACTACAATTTTCAACATTTAATCACATTATTGTTCACAATATGTTATATTAAATTTTAAAATGACAATAAACTATCCAAACAATTTGTCTTGTGAATGCACTAATACAATGCTTGAAAGATATAGACAGATCCAATATTTTCCAAGTGGATTATTCTATTGTCACCATGTTGAATTTCAGCGGGGGGTTTCGTTGTAAACTGTCGCAGGTGTTAATGCTGCTTGTGTATGACTACAAAATGGTATTGATCTGCATGTATACCCGACTAAATCAATCACATAAATAAAGATAATCCAATATGAAGGTGTCACTTTGAGATATATATCTGTATTCTCTGACATGCGGGGCCTGTGGATATCACCTGCACTTTGACTAATGGGAGTCCACCAAAATAATTACCTCTTGTGGAGTTTTGTCACGATGAACTCCTCTGTGTGTTGTATGTATACTACTGGAAAAATGTTTAGTGGGCTTACAAATGTATATTCAAAATACATGTATATTGGAGGTTAAAACTAGGGATTAGTAATACATGGCAGGTAAACATGGAATTAGTATCCAGGCGTCGTACAAATATATAAGTGACTAAAAATTAATCCAGGTTGTAAAAGTATGTTGGGATTTTTTTTTTTTTACAAATTCATTTCCAGCAGTAACCAAATAACCACATAAATATTTCAATTAACCTAGATAGGTTATGATCAATTTTTACAAAATGTTTAAGGCCAAAAATGACCGTTGATTCTATAAAGTACAAAATGTAATTGACCGTAAATTCTACTTAATTCCTTATTGATTAATAGAATTTTTCTGTAAAAAAATATTTGCATGTCATTACCCAAAACATCATTATTAACCATTTGCTATTACAATAATATAAATGCTACAGTAAATAATTATACAATTATTATTATTACACATATTTTATCATGTCCTTTGGAAAATATTTCTGATATATAATTATACTCACAGAACATCATTAATGGTGAAGTTCTCCACCCCAAACACTTTCCCTAGAATGTCCTTGTTACAATATACAACCCTCGGATCATTTGGGTCATACAGTTTTCTTGATCCAATGTAGTTCTTAAGAAAGTAGCATATCTGGAAAAGAGATTACCGGTACATTTATTTTAAATCATCTATACTTACACATTACCGGTAATCTGTATAATATATCATATATATTGTAAATCATAAAGTATTAGTGACCATAAAATTGAGCAAACACTGAATTAGTTACCAATTAGAGAAATAAACTAGTGAAATCAGCTAATTTATGTTAATCGCTCTTATATAAATTTAAAACTAAATATAGTGACTTTTTTTACTTTAGCATAATTAAATAATTATTATTATTTATTATTGACTCATTATATTCACTAATATTTTATTTTTTCTTATTAATATTTGATGATCTACAATATTTTACATACCGGTAATAGTTTTAGTAATACGATCTGGAAACACTTATACATGTACATGTACGTACATGCAATCTTACAAAAATGTTAATGCTTGTATAATTATAAACAAACCCTTAAACTGAACACATTAGTGTATTTATCTGGCAGATAGACAAGAAAATGTTTACAACACACTATATACTGAATGAGTTGCAATCAGTTAATAGGTAAACAAATCAAAATATATGAAGCATATTAGAAACAGGACTGCAAAATTACAATAAGGCCAAGTAAAAAAAAGACAGATATTTCTCGTTTGGATTTTTTTTATAGGAAGAGGGAAGCCGTTACTATTTGAAAGAAGTTATTTGCCGATGATTTCCAGGGATGCAAATTTGTTTAAATACATGTATGTTCATGGATCCTTGTAAAATAATGGTCTCCCTTGTAAAATAATTCATCGATCTTCCGAGAGCAACAAAAGGTTTATTACATTGTGAAGCTTAAATCACAATGCAACTATTGGATTTGTGAAATTTTTTTGCAATGCAACCAGTAAGGAATTGTTTGTCAAAATCATTTTTAAATTAGTCATCCTTCAAAACAAGTTGAAAATGTTTCAGGCTATAGTGGATGCTTGATTAATCAATGCATTTTAGTGGTGTCATTATACAATTTTACCTTTTATCATTTTATAATTTAAACTTAAAACCCAATAGTCATTTTAGATATCAGCAGCATACATGAACATGTACCTGGAGCCTGTTTAATAGAGCGGTCTTCATGCCACTTGCGAGAGCATTAGCCATGGTATAACACTACGATAACATAAATTGTAGAAAATGAAGTTAGACATTACAGGGACTGTGCAGCTATAATTTTGACCAGTGCACACCACTGAGGGAGCAATGGCTAGGCAAGTACTATGCCTGTCAAAGTTTATAACCATGCTCATTATACCAGCCCCATGATAGAGCGTACACAAAACTGAAGTCTTTACCTCTTTCTTGGTAAACACCTCACCCTTTGCACCTGCATGTTTCAGAATGGACAGAAAGTCTTGTTTGGGTCTCACCTAAGTTAAAACAGAAACAGAAAAAAATTAGAATGTCATAAACATACCAATACATGTACAGTCAAACCTGTCTTAAGCAGCCACTTAACGGAGTAACAAAAATTGGCCTCTTAAGACAGGTGGCTGCTTAATACAGGTTCTTATGCACAATAATCGATGATTTGGGAGAATATTCTGGTGACCCTTTAAGACAGGTGGCTGCTTAATCCAGGTGGCCGCTCCAGCAGGTTTGACTGTAGTTGGAATGTCACAGGTTTCTTGCACCTACTATTTCAGCTCAGTTAGGAACTGTTCATAAAAGTTAATGTGTTTCACAATCATAACAATGTTTAGAATGTGGGGAGGAGGTAAAAGTCAAGTTCGGGTTGCTTTTCGTGTAAAAACTTCAGTTCACAGTTGATCAATGTTTGACGCTAGGATTGAATGGGGTGGAGGGGTTCTAACACAATCCCATCATTGTGTGGATTGAAAAACATTGATATTTATGCATGGTTTGTGTCATTAAACTAGTTTGTTTTCAAACATCGAAATATTTTTGTGGTGATACATGTATATTCGTACAAAATTCATTACACAATACCACATAATTTAAAGCAAACTGTTACATATTTTTTATGTAGGTATAAACTATTCGATAAATTGAAGTCTTATTTTGAATAAAATGGTCGGTATGTTTCTTTGATTTAAAAAAAAGTCAACTGCAACTGCAAAACAGAGGATGTAACTTCTGTGCCTAAAACCCATAACCTATTACACTGTACTTTGTGTTTTTCCACCATTACCACAACAATATAAATTTCTGGATGGCTGGTTTTATGGCCATTAGTTGTGCCAATGTCTCCTGTAAAGTACTTACATGCCAGTATTGCTTCATTTATTGTTACTGGTAACCCATTATTATCAATACTAATACATGTCATTCCATTTTCCAATAATTGGCAGAATTATTAATCAACTAAATGTATCTGTATACTGGTAGTAACAATATGTAAAACAGTTTTCAATTCTGTAATTACTTAATCTGCATACTAGGTTGCCAAACTGATTATTTTATACAACAAACATACTATGCCTACAAGGAAATACACATGTCAGGCTGCAAAATGGCTGGGTTTGCATTGCAAAACGTGATAAAAAATCTTGCGATCGCGAAGTAATATTGTTACTCATTTTATACAAGTGCTAATCAAATTCCAGTAGATGCTTTTCCATTCTCCATCCAGTAAGAAAAAGTGCTAATCACAATTTTAAAAACAAATTGCACCCTGCATGTACAATTGTACCTGTATGTGTGCGTACAACTTAATTGTACATTGCCCTGTACTGGTAGTAATGTTGTAATCATTATGAATTCTAGTGGAATCGGCAATAAGAAGTATATTACCCAGGGCAATAGCAAATATAAAACCCATGGTAGTACTTAACAAATACACAACTACCATGTGGAAGTCAGGACACTATCCATGGCAATAAAAACTATGATATTCTTTGCAACATGTATACAAAAATACAATGTGAATTATAACCACTGATATAATAATTATTATGTTGCCAACAGAGGTTGTTTCTTCTTTCGTTTTCAAAATAATATATCCATATTAACTTCTTTTATGTACAGGATGGACTGTCACAAACTGATGATATCATTGTGAAATCAAACTTGGCAATTACGTCATTGGGGGGGAAAAAAAATCTCCTGCAATATATTACAGGATACAAATTGTAAGATGATCCATTCAGATGTATTTACTGTTATAAACTTGTTGACTTATATTATAAGGAAACTTTTTATTTTTTACCTATGAATTATTATTATACAACAAAAAATATATTAAACAATCTCCTGTCTGAGTAAATTGATTCAAAAGACTGAGCAAAAGTACCCATAGTCCTCTTGTTTGCACATAAGATTTTCACATTTTTCAATAAAATGCATATGCCTACACTAAAATCTCAATCCATCAATGCGTCGATAGACACACACAATATATTTTTAATAGAAACAAAATATCCTTTATGCTGAACAAATATACAGTCATGTATTTTTTCTTTACCATAAATATTGATCAATTTGGACAGATTTACCCATGTAATTTCAGAAACAAAATTAGTTGTAAAACATTGAACAATAATCATTTAATGTTTTATCTAATAATTAATTATATTATTTTTTAAAACCATATTTTCCGTACAGGAAATTAAAATATAGTCAATTGCACCCTGAATCAGGAAATTTATATGCAAATAACAATAACATGGAAAATTGTCTATGCAATTATTAATTATATTTTGTAATGCATTGATACGTCTGTGT
>JAULBR010091923.1:0-12225 GCA_032355825.1 Melanodrymia aurantiaca
TGGACTGTGTGACCATGACAGACGTGCTTGAACCTTAATTGGATATAAGCACGTAAATAAGTTATAACTAACTAACTGTTGATAAAAATATAAATTATGTATAATGCAAAAGAGGAAGAAAATGATTTGTTGAATAAATGTATGCATCCGCCTCCTGAGCCATGCAGGATCCAGCGACGTCGGGAAGACCTAAAAGGTATTCATTATAATTATTAATAACATAATGAATACCTTATGGGATTAGTACATAATTAGATTGTTGCCGTTCTCGGTCTGAGAGTATAGGATGTTAGTCTGCAGACGGAATACGTTCAGTACACGCGAACCAGGAACAGACAGTAAAGTTTGTTCTATATTTAAACGACGCCACTAGAAACACATCGATTGTAAATCAGCGGTTAGTGGACGTCAGGCGCAAGGTTATATTGACCCATGGTCACAGAGGAAACCCGCTGTTGCCGCTTCATGGGTCACTCTTACCGAAAAAAAACAGCAAGGGGTATTTTATGTGCACTATTCCATAGACAGGATAGCAAACGCCACGGAATTTGATAAACCAGTCGTGAAATGTTTTGCGCTGTGCAGGATCGATCCCTGGACCCATCCCGCCACATGCAGACATTCTACCTCTAGGCTACGTCCCGCACCCACCGGGAACAGACATTCTCTTCTTATGAATTGTTTTTACGTGTGCACATGAAACAGAATATTGCGGAGTGTTTAGGATGACGAGCGATCACGGACATTTTGTTTGGTACCCAGATCGTTTTTCTTTTCTATCATCTTAACGACAAAAAAACCTGAAATGGCCAAATGCGTATCTCTGCACCAGGAAGAGTCAAAGGGATACTAGTATTTCGACAAAGTAGAGATGGCTTGTACTCACGAATCATAACCAACGTAATGATGATATCAGGTGCCCTGGTGTTCGCGAAAGGTGAGCGTATCCTGCCCCAGTGATGGCATCCGTCGTAAGCACAATCATAATTATTTGTCCGCTGTTTTCATAGAAACAAGAAAAAAGCGCAAAACAGGTCAAAGTAAGGTATTACACCAAACATCATCTGTGTCCATGATGCGTTATATCGTGAAATAGCCTCGAATGTCTACCATAGAACTTGTTCAAAGTTTTACCAATAACCCTGACGAAACAACTTCCAAGCCAGGACACCGCGTTACTAAAAAATCAGCATATAATGGACATGCGCTAAAGTATCTTAGACGTACGTAGACATCATATGCTGGAGCAGATAGAATATTGCTCGACATAAAAATAATTTAAGGATTTTTTTTTAAGGAAAATTGACTTTTGGAAAGGGGTAAGGGTAAAGTGGTTTTACGCCTTCATCCATCCGAGGGATGTTGTAGAGGGCGCTGCGATTGAGATTACGTTCTGACAGTGGTCAGGTCGTCGTCTCAATCCCAGAATGGGGTGTGGGGGTGGCGGGAGGCGGGACGTTTGATGCGAGCTATTGAATTTGAATTTGGAATACAATCTGGACTATGTTTAGTTTTGAAAGAAAAATATTTTGATTCGTCGGCCTAAAAATTTTGAAGTTATTTAAATTTTGACGGTGAGTAGACTTAAAATGTTAAGTATATCAGACTATTTAAAAAAAATTTTTAATTTATTTTGGAAGCCACAGCCGAAATTTTAAAGTCCGAGACAAAACGTCTTGTAAGCATTGAACGCTTGCCCTATTGAATGTAAGGCTGGTTAATTCCAGCTATTACTGCCATTATTTGCTTCAAGTGTATGTATGGACTGCTGGTTGCACTTGGTCTAAACATGTGTGCTATGTTTATTTGCTTCAAATCTTATCTATATATGATCTTATAGTGCGGTCAGGCTATGTGGGATGAAAGACAACACAAGAGGGAGTCAACAGTTTGGCAAACAAGCAGTCACTCCAGTCATAACAAGAGATTAATCTTCAGAACCGAGTAGAATTACTCCAATATAATGATAAACTTTCAACTTTCAGTGCATTGAGAATTTCAGTGCACTGAGATTTTTTTCATTTTTCTTTTTCGTTTTCCCAAAGGGGAGGGAGTATTTATTTCATAAAACTTACATATACATGTATTATTTTTATTTTCAATAACAGAGTAGAATTACACCAATATAAAGATAAACTTTCAGTGCCCTGAGAATTTAAAAAAAAAAAAAAAATTCGTTTTCCCAAATGGGTGGGAGGATTTATTTCACAAAACGTACACTTATTTATTTATTTTTTTTATTTTCCCAAAGGGGTGGGAGGATTTATTTCAGAAATCCTACATGTATTTACAATTAAAGCTGGTCTGATAGAATAATTAAAAGTATAATACATACAAATAAAAGGACAGAATTTAAAATTAAAATAAATATTTATAGTAAAAAGAAATTACCCTGTTTGATGGACCAGACTCTCAGACAGAGCCCCCACTTAGGTGTAGGGTTCAGAACTGATTTTGTACCTACCAGTTTTAACCACTGAATCACGCAAACAGGTTGAACTAACTATATTTATCTTTATATAGTCTGAACACATTATTCAGTCCTGTCCAACATACAACAATCTGGGGAGCGGGACATAGGTCAGAGGTAGAATGTCCGCCTGTGGCGGGAAAGGTCAAGAGATCGATCCTCCACAGCGCAAAACATTTTTATGGGCTATTTTCTGTTCCAGCCAGTGATACACAATTGGTTTATCAAATTCCGTGGTACGTGCTATCCTGTCTATGGGAAAGTGCACATAAAAGACCCATTGCTGTCATTCGTGGAAGAGTAGCCTATGTGGTGGCAGCAGGTTGCCTCTGTGACCATGTGTCATTATAACAATGCATCTGACGTCCAATAACCACTGATGTATAATCAATGTGTTTCTAGTGGCGTCGTTAAATAAAACAAACATTACTTTTTACTGATTAATCATCAATGTGTTCCAATGGTGGTGTTAAACAAACAAACATGTGCATTTATATTAATTATGTTGATTGCATGTATGCACCTGTGAATTGACAGATATGAATAAAATACGTTAATGATAGAAGTGGTCTAGTTAAACTTGTTCTACAATGTAGTCTAACTTGCCAACAACCAGCACATGGCCTACATTCATGTATTCAGGTACATACTGTATATTCGTCCTGTTATGATTGATGTAGTTATATATGCTTCATTAACCATGTCATACCATTCATGAAGTCAAAATATTCAGTCTCGCTGTATTCTCCTCAGAGCTGGGTGCAAGGGTCAGTGGTTATACAACATGGTGAAAGTTTATTTCTGTTCGCTTTCTTTGTCTGAATTGGTTTAACTGAGTAGTAAGGCAGCTCAACACCATACTGACGGCATACTTATTACTTCAATTTTGAGGTCAGTGTTGACAAGTCTAAAATTGCTACATCTCTAACATGAAATAGGTGCACACCAGGTGATTACTGCAGACATATTCAACAAGTAGGTTTTGTTATACTAAATTGTCTCCTATTATTTGTGAAAGGTGGGTTGTACATGTGTATATGCAAGTCTGGGGCCTGTTTCACAAAACATTTACGACTAGTAAATATGTGACTAAAAGTGTTTCCCAAAATATAATTAAACATATTTGTCTCCAGGAACGAATATCATCCACTAGTAATATGTCACAAATGACAAAAAACTCATGATGTCTCAGCTAGTTAACCATATTTGTATCACTAACCGTTAGCGATTGAAATTTCTCTACTTACGTTTACGTCTACAACTAGTCGTAAACTAGACTTACAATGTTTTGTGGAAGTTCACTTCTCAAATATGCGTTTATGATGTATGTTCTTAGCAGTGTTGTGACCAGAGGGTTAATTGTGCAATAACACATTTATTGACATTATATGTCTGCATGATAGGTCATTGACTTATATTGAGATAGATTGGGAAATATTTTTATTTTACATATTATCTAACAAAGTTGTGTGACTTGTGAACAATAAATAACACAACACAATCAAATTTTAATTATTGCATTACAATCCACTTTAATGTGTTACTACATGGAAAGCTAATACAGAAATTGGCATTTTTCTAAAGTCTACCAAAACAATTATAATAGTGCTTAACAAGAAAATGTTCTAATAGTATAAGACTTAATTGCATTGTAAAGAATAATCCCCAATACATGTAAATATTACTAAGGACAGATCTTTAAACATCCTAGGGCTTAGAATAAGTTGTACACATTGTTTGCCACCAGTTATAATGGTTATAAATAAATAGACTTAACCTTAAATATTTGTTCTGTATTCTGTCAACGTCTATCTAAACTGGTAGCTCATTTGTTGACAGCCTGTTGGGTCACTGCCACCTGGGTAAAGGGTAACCAAAAGCTACCTTTAACAAGCTGGGTGTACCTAGTCATTCATTCATCTTTGGATTGTCTAGACATTTCTGTATTCTTATCAGGTATGAGCAGTCTTGTATGTTTGAGTAATCTCAATCACATACATGTACATGTATACATGTACACAGCAGCATTAACAACTTAAAAAAACCCATCTCTATTTTAAATTATTTAAATTATTCAGTAATGAACAATCTTTTGGGTTCATTTATTTGTCTCAGTGTTCAAGAAGACATCATGATTCGATCACAGGCATCATGTCTTAAAGGCAATCTGTCACAGGATTTATAAGCTAACCGACGGTATGTTACGAATCTACCATTATGATTATGTCATTAAAAGATGACAAACGCTGATATTTTGTATGTAGATTAATCCATATATTAATTTGATTAAATGTGTGTATTCAACCAAAAATAGCATTATGTGTAATATGTACATAAGATACAAAAGTAGTACATGTACACATTGCCATGGTAAAAAAAAATTCAAATAAAAGTGCTAAAATCTAATGATTAATACATGTAATATAAATATTGTTTTTCTCCATAAAATATTTGATATAAAATATTATCGCCAAAATTAGCATCTAGTAATTCTATCTTTTGTTTGATATTCAAATTTGTTTCCTACTTCCTACATATAACTAGTACCGGTATAGAATTGTTGCTATTTAAATGTACATTGTATACTGACTGTGTAGTTCAGCAATAAAATACTTGTAAGATAATCATAGACTACTTCCTATCAGTAGGACTTCCTTGCATGAATATCATATTTCTCTGTGTTATATCAACTCTGTATATATTTAAAATATGCTTTGATAACTAATCATGTAGACCCAATTAAACCCTAAAACAGCTATTTCATAAACATCTCGTCGCATATAGGTGAAATAATCCTGAAGCGACTTTAAACTTCAAATCATTCATTCATTCATAAACATCTCTAGAGCACATTAATTAATTAATTATTTATATATTGGCTATGTTAAAGATATGGTAATTACGACATATTGTCTACATAAGGGCAATTCCAAGGCAGCTGAGGGACCAGTCCCTTCTTAAAACAGATTGAGTGCCATTTTTATCAAGTGCAGTGAAACCTCTAAACTGAACACACTTGGGACTGAGTAAGATGTTTGGTTTAGGGAGGTGTTTGGTTTACTGAGGTTTAAATAATGCACTTAAGGCTGTGTGGGACTTTGAAATACAAATGTAAGTTCGGTTTAGAGGGAATTCCAGTTTACTGAGGGTGTAGTTTAGAGAGGTTTTACTGTAATTATTGAAAAAGAATGTTAGCTATAGGAGTGTTTTTATTAGTTTCCCCATGTGTCTCTTTGTATCGATCATATAGTCACCACATATAATATTTCATGAAATCGAAGCATTTATGTGGACTGAAGGTTCAAGCCTACAATGTACAATGTATTCACGTACATAGACATACATGCATGATATAACACATGAATGCATGGAGCACAGTTTGTAATATAATGAACACCGTAAGCATAGTTTGGACGTGAAAACCAATTCCAAAGACATTGCACACATTGGGAAGGATTTTTACCATTATCAGCAAGGTACATTGTATCTTTTATATCTGCTTTTTAGACCGCTTATTTGTGGACTACTGGTGTAGTTTCTGAACAAGAAGAAGATATCTGCTTTTTCACAAACAGAAAACTACATACCACTTAATTTAATAAACCAGCCTAATGAACTAAGAACTGAACTTAAAATTTTCTTACATTATAATATGTTTTTTTTACATCATATTAATCTGTTTTCAGATTTCCCTGCTAAATGGCTCTGCGAAGCCAGTCGACTCCATGCTAGATGAACAAGTCACCCGTTCCTTACTCCGAAACATCGTCCTTCATCCACCAGCGATATGAAGACACTGCTTTTGTGATATTCCAGCAACAACAGAAAAAGAAGAAGGATTCTCCTGGGAGGAAACGTGAGCAATCTTACACGCTTCCTCAGTTAGTGGACAGTGGAGATGCTGCAGCAGCAGAAGTTGATTTTGGTCACTACGGCAACACCGGGGTTGTAGCCAGAAGGGAAGCTGTAGCATACTATAGGAAAAAACCGGATATATCACCTAGAAAAGACCCCATGCCAATTAACGTTGAGAAAAAGGATGGCCATGTTGTAGAAAGTCGAGTGTGTATAATCATGTAACGCTAGTAGGTATGCCAATAGTAGCTTTGTAGCTTTTGTAATCAAAATTAGGCTTCACCTGCTAGGTTAAAATACCTAAAAGCAATATTTGAAAAATATTAATATATATATCAGAGTATTATATTTTTGTCTCAAGTTTGTAAAATCTATTTGATCTCATACAATCTTCTAGCATTTACTCATGAATGAAGAAATATCAGTGAACAGTAGATTACAAACTCCATCTACACAAAATATATGCAAGAAATCCCAACGGTAACGTCAGAGATATAAATATGGAGCTGCATCCAATACTTGATGTTAATACAGCACCAAACCCAGGTTGGTGGTATGTTCTGTCTACCATGGGTGACACTCCATCAGAAAGGGTGGGTCACACTGCCACGTATATAAAAGGATTGGACAGCAAAGATGCAGGCAAGGTTTATATAATTGGAGGTGCCAATCCGTGCAGTGTATTCTGCGATACATATGTCCTTGACCTCAATACTTTCCAATGGGATACAATTGAAAGCACTGGGCTTCGGGCACGCTATGAACATGTTGCATTTGTTCCTGAAAGTCACCCAACCAAAATCTTCATCTTTGGAGGTGCTGATCAAGCTGGTAACATGAATGACTTACAGTGTCTGGATATCACTACCAAGGCATGGACTACTGTATCAGTAACAGGGACTCCTCCACCAGCAAGGACTTACCACACTGTGCCTGTGCTTGGAGATAGGTTGATTGTGTACAGTGGAGGCCATAGTGGATCAGATCCTGTCGGTGATCGACAAGTTCATTGTTTTGATGCCAAGACGTCGTCGTGGATGATAATAAATGTTCGGGGCGACTCTCCGAAGCCTCGCCATGGCCACGTTATGGCTGCTGTTGGCGATAAGATATTTATACATGGCGGAATGTCAGGATCAACGATGTATGATGATCTCAATATTCTTGATCTCGGTAAGAATTCTTGGGTGAATGTCAAGCGCAAGAAGGTGTATCCATCAGCTAGAGCGGGACATGGAAGCTTGGTGTGTGGGACGGACCTCTACATCTTTGGTGGAATGAACAAAGATGGAGCTTTAGATGACATGTACAAACTTGATACTGGTGAGTCTACTTTTTAATGATTAAACTAGTGAAACAAAGGGCTGAATCCAGGATTATTTTTTAATGGTGGGGAAGGGGTTAAAAAATTGTAGAAAAGGAAACTTGAAGTTTGTCAAAGGCAAACATACTGAGCTCTCAAATTTAGTTATATCTAGAGGGCATGTTCTTCAAGGAAATTGTTTAATTGTAGATGCTCAGAGACTTGTTTTCAGGGACATTTAGTGGTGTTTTGCTGCTGTTCTGTTTGGAACATTTTATGTGGTAATTTGTGAATTTGATAAATTATACATGTATGTAACATTATTTAATGGAAAATAATTTTTATGGAAATTCTTCCTAATAAATATAAGTACCCGGTACTATTAACAGGTATGTGACTTGACATCTCTGCTGAATTCCAAATACAGCTCTGAGAAAGGATGTCAAGTCACATAAATATCTCACAAATTGTTTAAAAAGAAAACTAGGTGCAGGTCAACCTTTTGCAAGTCAATTTATGCCGATACCCTCCTGTAGGGAATCCTTCATATACTAATAAAGTTTGTTTGTTTAACGACGCCACTGGAACACATCGATTATAAATCAGCGGTTATTGTATGTCAAATGCATTTTTATATTGACACATGGTCACAGAGGAAACCCACTGACATCTATAGGCTACTCTTCTTTGAATAACAGCAAGGGATCGTTTATGTGCACTATCCCATAGACAGGATAGCACACACCACGGAATTTGATAAACCAGTCGTGTATCACTGGCTGGAATGGAAAACAGCCCATAAAATGTTTTGCCCTGTAGAGGATCGATCTCTCGACCTATCCCGCCACAGGCGGACATTCTACCTCGAGACTACGTCCCGCCCCTGTTCGATTACTATTCCTTTGAATCTCGCACAATCGAACATATTACGTTGAATTTTTACTTTTTATTATGATCAATAAATAAACAGTGCCAAACATTTGTTCACTTTTTATGCGTCTTTTTACGTTTTTGATGGATTTTTTATATTTACTCATTTCAGTTTGAATAATGTAATATTCACAGTGAGTTGCAGTATACGTTAAGATTACCAAGCATTGTCTGTAGACCCGAGACAGTTTCAGAAAATATAACAGTGTCATCAGCGTACCAATTTTAATACTATTGTAATTACTATTAGCTAGGTAAGTTTCAAAGTCATTGATATACATGGAGAATAACAGTGGAGACAACGCTTCGCCTTGTAATACGCCGACAGACACATCAAATGAACTTGTCAGTGATCCTTGGTTTCGAACACAGGCTTTGAAATTTGAATAAAGACTTTTAATTATTCTCATACATTTATTATATCATATGACTACAAACAACAACAGAAATGTTAAAATGTCGTTATATTACGTTAAATCAGACCAGACCCAATGCTATTTCTACTCAGAGCGAGCTCCATGCCTCTTGTCACATGGTGCCTATTTTCCCGCGAAAACGTGAGCTATTCTCTTTAATAGATAGATTAGAGAAAGTACGATAATAAATGGTTAGCAGGGGTTCTAGAATATGGTGGCGCGATGCCCACGGCCAGTGATTTTTACACTCGGGCCACTAAATAATTGCTTTGGCCGTGCCCGATGGCCAGTAAAAAAATTGATTTACTTAAATTATTAAAAAAAATATTATATTGGTATTGGTATTTCAAAATTGGGCAAGTGAGTTTTGAGCCACGGTCAGTGAATTTTCAAATCCACTGGCCCCATGGCAAGTGAAATTTTAAAAAAATCTAGAACCCCTGGGTTAGATTGTCTCGAAGTGAATCAATAATGAAGTTCTGGACAGAATTGAATATAATAGTACGCATGACTGACGCGTGGCTGGTTGCCAACAGGTGTACTGGGGTATCGCCTTTGAGTGGCTGAGGCGTGTTTAGAGAAGAGATATATCGCGAAATCTCGCGTGTAATTTTACTGCTACGAATCGTGTAGATATATCACGTTCATTTAATATTTGGTACAAAAACCAGTCTAGCGAGTACTCGCGATATAATTTGTTCTCTGAACACGCCTCTGGTCGAACGAAAAATAGAAAGAATTTTATCACAGAAGGTGTTTCTTCATTTTGACAAAAGATGCGCGTCCATCACCTTACTTTGTATAAGGTGGCGCGTGCCACTTACGTGGACAAATAGTAATCGGGGCTCATACTACATCTACGCAGAAATCAATGACCAGTGCGTATACTGAGTCGGTGTGTCTGTGTCTGTGTGTCTGAGTCTGTGTGTCTGAGTCTGTGTCTGAGTCTGTGTGTCTGAGTCTGTGTGTCTGTGTGTCTGAGTCTGTGTCTGTGTCTGTGTCTGTGTGTCTGAGTCTGTGTCTGAGTCTGTGTGTCTGAGTCGGTGTGTCTGTGTCTGTGTCTAAGTCTGTGTGTCTGAGTCTGTGTCTCTGTGTCTGTGTCTGGGTCTAAGTCTGTGTCTGTGTCTAAGTCTGTGTGTCTGAGTCTGTGTGTCTGAGTCTGTGTGTCTGTGTCTGTGTGTCTGAGTCTGTGTGTCTGAGTCTGTGTCGGTGTGTCTGAGTCTGTGTGTCTGAGTCGGTGTGTCTGTGTCTGTGTGTCTGAGTCGGTGTGTCTGTGTCTGTGTCTAAGTCTGTGTGTCTGAGTCTGTGTGTCTGTGTCTGTGTGTCTGAGTCTGTGTGTCTGAGTCTGTGTCTGTGTGTCTGAGTCTGTGTGTCTGAGTCTGTGTCTGAGTCGGTGTGTCTGTGTCTGTGTGTCTGAGTCTGTGTGTCTGAGTCTGTGTCTGAGTCGGTGTGTCTGTGTCTGTGTCTGTGTGTCTGAGTCGGTGTGTCTGTGTCTGTGTCTGTGTCTAAGTCTGTGTCTAAGTCGGTGTGTCTGTGTCTGTGTGTCTGAGTCTGTGTCTGTGTGTCTGAGTCTGTGTGTCTGTGTCTGTGTGTCTGACTCTGTGTCTGAGTCTGTGTGTCTGACTCTGTGTCTGAGTATGTGTGTCTGAGTCTGTGTCTAAGTCGGTGTGTCTGTGTCTGTGTCTGTGTCTGTGTGTCTGAGTCTGTGTCTGTGTCTGTGTGTCTGTGTCTGAGTCTGTGTCTGTGTCTGTGTGTCTGACTCTGTGTCTGAGTCTGTGTGTCTGACTCTGTGTCTGAGTCGGTGTCTGAGTCGGTGTCTGAGTCGGTGTGTCTGTGTGTCTGAGTCTGTGTGTCTGTGTGTCTGAGTCTGTGTCTGTGTGTCTGTGTCTGGGTGTCTGAGTCGGTGTGTCTGTGTCTGTGAGTCTGTGTCTGAGTCTGGGTGTCTGGGTGTCTGAGTCGGTGTGTCTGTGTGTCTGAGTCTGTGTGTCTGGGTGTCTGAGTGTGTGTCTGAGTCTGTGTTTCTGGGTGTCTGAGTCGGTGTGTCTGTGTCTGTGTGTCCGAGTCGGTGTGTCTGTGTCTGAGTCTGTGTGTCCTTGTCTGAGTCTGTGTGTGTGTGTGCGCGCGCGCGTGTGTGTGTGTGTGGGTGTGCGTGCGTGCGTGTTTGTGTGTGTGGTATGTGTATGTGTGTGTATATATGTATAAAATCCGAGCCTTGGCGAGGATTTTTACTTTTATCAACGAGTGCTGATAAATCAATTATAGTGTAAATGGCTATGTTATATAGTACATAAAATATATCACAGCTTTCAGTTTTAAAACTTGCCAAAAGAATGTGTTACTCTCAGTCTGAGAAACTTTAAAGCCAGTCGTGCGTTAACCTAAAGTTATGTTTTACATAAATATAATAGAATTTCTATCTGTGTTTTCATAATACGTGTAATATTGTTATCTGAAGGTAATATTTGAAAGGATACTGTCCAATTCTACGTAGCGCCTACTGTGGATTATCAGTGACAGTTATAAATTGTTGTATCTAGTCTGCGATGTCTTTTTGTCTCCAAACATTAAAATCAGCGCTTACTAATAACGGATTCTTTATAATTGTTCAGTAAATTGTACACCTACCTGTTTATTCGCCACAATGACAAAAATAGGGTTTTTAGCAAGGGAAATCACCTCGATCTTCGCGCATGTCACTTAGTTGCGAACAACGTGACAGGTACAGATTCAGGTACAGATTCACTTATTAATAGAGGCTGTAGATAAAATTAAGAACATTCCAGATTTTTTTAACACGTGACCGGCCTCCGTAGCCACCGGATCGACTTGTATAGGTGAAAATAATATTGCGATATCTTGCGGAGAATGACCCAATTTTGACGAACGATTGATACGAAAATATATCAGTAGAATGCACTGTATAAATGTTTGTTGATTTTATTGCTAGGGCTTATTGGATAGATAGGGCTGGGGGTTTGCCTATTGCACTATTGGATGCATATATATATACATGTATATATATATATATAATACATGTATGGGCTGGGGAGTAAGGTCTGCCCTATTGTGAATGTCATACAACAGGGTGTGTGGGGTACAAAATATTGAATTAAATTTGTTGGCGTATGTTCTATATGGAATCCCCAAACAATATTAGCTTGATTAGTTTGGAACTATTTAGTTAGTTAGTTAGTTAGTTAGTTAGTTAGTTAGTTAGTTAGTTAGTTAGTTAGTTAGTTAGTTAGTTAGTT
>JAULBR010091934.1:0-12224 GCA_032355825.1 Melanodrymia aurantiaca
GTTTGTATCTAATATTAAATGACTGTGATACGATAGTACACGATCGGTACCAGTAACACAGTTCCAGAGCGCTCACGTTATTGAATGTAAGCCAGTAGAGCGCTCTGGTTATTAATTTTAGTAATCTTCTATGAGATGTCAACAGTACAGTGATTTCGACACATGGTCACAGAAGTCGTACCACCTATCCGTTTTGGATGAGCCGTTGTTATAGGTTGAGATATAACTGAACTGATGTTTAACTGTCCACTAGAAATGAAATGACATTACGTTGGCATGACGACATGCAGCTAGTATTATTAATGGAAAGTATTGTGGAGTAATGTGATCCTAGTTCTGTAGTAACATTCAGGCGCGGACCTAAGAAGCGTGAACAGGTTGGAGGAAGCTTAATACATCAAGGCTAACTATAGGAGTAATGGCGAAACTATAGAAACAGTAAAGCGAACTATGAAACATTGGGACATTCAAATAATTCTGAAAAATGGCATTCAAAATATACAGTTATAGTTTAATTACAATAACACATAAAGCATAATCTATTTATTCGGCCTGGGACAGACTGGACTTAAAGCTTTGATATCCTCCATCCAAATTCGATTTCAATTATCTTCATTTTTTTATTTTTAATAAATAGTCCGGTCCTATTTTTTCTTCTCTTATTTATATTTCGGCCTCCCATCTAAAATGCTCCAATTTACTTTAATTTTCGAACGAGAACTCTATTCTTACCTTTTTTCATTTTTGGCCTTTTAGTATTTACCCTCCACTAAATTTACTTCCATATCCCATCCCCATCCTGTCCTGGACAGGCCATCCAGCTTCCTGGATTGCATACCCAGGACAGCGTGATTGAACCTTAATTGGATATAGGCACGTACATTTTCTATTAAGTAAGTAAGTAAGTAAGTAAGTAAGTAAGTAAGTAAGTAAGTAAGTAAGTAAGTAAGTAAGTAAGTAAGTAAGTAAGGTACAGTGGATAAATGGTAAAGTATTTCACAATTCAAACAAAGTTAGATTGAGTTTGTGCCTCCACCTCCTCTTCTAATCCTAATATAAAACATTGATCTTCTTCTTCTTCTTCTTCTTCTTCTTCAGTATCCGATAAGCCATTCAGATTTTCAGTTAGATGCTGGTAAGCAAGTGGGCCGTCAAGTTTAGATGAGCGGCCGATTCCAACAGCGGGTTTGTGTTGAGGTCAGCACCCTCTGGTCAGGTCTGTTTGCTCTAGATGTTATAGATAGGACAGTCCTGTAGAATATGTTCTCGAGTTTGATTTGTCCTGGTACATATACATATAGCAATGTCTACAGACATGATATCGCATACCATATCTTATCATGAACAGGGGCGGATTCAGAAGGGGACGGGGGCATGCTACCATAAAAATATAGATGGCCTAAACCGCAACGTTTCGAATAAGACGTACTGGGTGATGTTCTGGGGTCCTATCTAATGTTTAAAAGTAGATAATCCAAAAACGTGTTTTGCAGGATTCTGTCTATTCATTTGACGCTCATGCAAGTATGAACCTCAAACCCGCTTTACACACACAGTATGAACGGCATAGCTACAAATGTTGTAACACGAAGTATTAACTGGAATGTGATTTTACTCTATACAATGAAATTTGAATTTACCTCTCCAGCAAATCTCCGATTATTGAGGGTATGTTCAGAACCTCTGGCACGCCCTCGTTTGCCGACATGGATGTGGAATTGTGCGAGCACGTACTCGTCAAGCTCCCGGTAAGGAACTCCAGTGAGAATGAGCTCATCAGTGATCGCAACATCGAACTTGGGCGACAGACCTTGTAAAGTTGACATCAAAGTTAATTTGTTTGTTTTACTTAAGTTAGATGTATACATTGACTTATGAATGGGTGTGTGTACGTGATGGGGCGGGGGATAGCGTGTTTTTTTCCATGTGTGTGTGTGTGTGGTTGGGGTGGGGGTGTTGGTGGAAGTCGGTCATCGACACAGCGTTAAAAACTAACATGGCTGCTGGATATTTGACGCTTAAAATTATCCAAAAAAAAAATCCGTTATTTACAGCATTGCGAACGCACTTGAATCTACATTAAATAGAAAAATAGTATAGTTTTCTAGATTACAATGTTGCCACGTCTTAACTGGTGTGTTAAACATTTTTATTTACAAAAGACTAATTTTATCTGGTGAAGTTAAATATAAAAAATAACAGAAACATCTTAAAAATGGTTCTGCAGAACGTTTACTTGTGATGATAAGAATCTAATGTCGGATAGCACAAAACAAGAATTGCATGTCTGTCAGACCAACCTCATCCAGATGCAAGTTTCTTCCTCACAATAGGACTCCCATTTAAAGGAATCCAAAATTAATTATCTTAACACGAAATATGATAGATCGTGAGATAAATTGGACCCACATGGACACCAAAACTAATAAACATGTAAAGTTACAAGGATTTACTGATAAGTCAACCAATAAGATAATGTAAAATCAATGACAACATTTCAGTGCGTTTACCAAATTCTAAAAAATCCTGCGATTTCACGAAACCCTTGAGTGAAACAATTACTAAAAATTTCAGGGATTTCATGAAAAATCTGGTTTCCCAATCTTACTGTGATAATGTTGACATATGCAGGAAAAGATGAAAAGTTTCTCGACATTTATAGCACATTATATCTTACCGGTGTTGTAGACCTCGCCTGAGATAGTCGAACCTGGGATGCCATCGTATGCAATCGTGTAGGGGATGTTGCAGACTGCTTGTTGAGTCACAAGGGGGACTGGACTCTGGGCACTCAACCCACAACAAGATTGAAACGAGGGCCACGCGCTCGGACCTATAATAAAATATGAGAAAACGGTTTGATGTTTATACAATTTGATAATACCATGGCAAGGCCTTTAACAATATATGAAACAAAACCTGAATTGTAGACAAGGTATTTTAACAATGTTTTGACAGTTGCGACCAGAAAGGATATTATATAAACACTCACCAACGGCAGACCGTGGGTTGTAGCTGAATGGACTACCGCTTGCTGGATCAGAAAGGATATTATATAAACACTCACCAACAGCAGACCGTGGGTTGTAGCTGAATGAACTACCGCTTGCTGGATCAGAAAGGATATTATATAAACACTCACCAACAGCAGACCGTGGGTTGTAGCTGAATGGACTACCGCTTCCTGGACACGTCAGACCGACACTGGGAGGATCTAGAGGGTCGGACGATACGAAGTTTGTGCCACAAACCGCCAATAACAACAACACAATGCTAGATGATGTCATAGTTCTATGGTGTACCGTATCGATATATCATCCAATAGTAAAGAATTGCTTTATATAGACCAAAAAAAGGCACACCTGTTGATTTTTTAATCAATAGTTTGCAGACAAAGATATGGATCATAAATATACCGGTCGATATAAGCAATTAAAGCCACAAGTTTAGTTTCAAGACGAATGCTACCGTGCTTGCGAAGTTAATGCTGTTTGTAAAATATTTCTAGCTTTTTATTAAATACAATTAAAATGTATTAACATCTTAGTGTTTACAATATCAATAATTATATATTATGTATATCTAATGTTTCTTGTCACCCAAATTTTAAAATTAGATTAATGTGTACTTTTGCCTAAATCATTTGTCACATGCCGGACAAAAGTCCAAGGACCATATTAATCTAATTCAAACACATAGGATATACATTATATTAATATCGAAAGCAATAAGATGTAAATACATGTAGATGTTAATTTTAATTGAAAAAGCCACCATTCGTCAGAAATATGTTACAAACAGCATATCTGCGCAAGCACGGTGGTATTAGTCTTAAAACAAGGCATTTTGCCTTTAATAATTCTCAAAATTCATCACATCCTATTTGATTGAATTAAGAATTGTTAATAAATTATAAGCCATCCTGAAAGTTATACCAGATTTTGGACCATTCCTTGTTCTATGTAATCAACTAAGGAAATCTATACTGCTTTTCGATGAAGTTGTCGGGAAACAATAGAAGACTGTAATGGCGATTTCCAGATACACCAAGTCCTTGTTTCCTTGTAAACGAAACTATAGCACTAATGACACTATCATCCTACATCATCTACGAGATCCGGCCAATAGAACCTACTAACACTAATGTTTCGTCTCTACGAAGATGACCCGAAGTTCCCGATTGGAACCATCGTCGTACACATCTTGAACGAGACCTGGCCAATAGACCTCATTTTTACTAACCATTGTTTCCTACTATGAAGATGAACCCAAGTTCCACCACTATGCAGCAGATGCATACATTTATTTTTTATTCTTTTAGGGCCAATCTATTCAAATGGCTTGTTGCAATAAACAGCCATAAATAATATATCACATACTACACAATACCATAACTTCTGATGACTACCCTATCAATCTCCCACAAGAAGGGGTTCTTCTGACCTTGGTTTAATATTTTGTACAGTGGCTGTATGTATTTTATAATTATTGAGACCGATGAGCTGTATAGAATTGACAAAATAGGATCACAATATCAAAACTTCTTTAAGCTTTGCATCTTTCCATTGTTATTTAATAATCTGTACAGCCCCATAGGTCTAATCAACTTGGTTCTACTGTTTCCTTATCAATTAACTGTTCGTAATATGACTCATCTTGTGATGTCTGGGCAAAACACAGGCTCTCGTTCTTACTCTCACAGTTTAGTTTGTCTGTTTCAGGACCAATTTGAAACAGAATGATTACCTGAATCCTGTTCAGGGCAACCAGTTTGTAACAGGAGTCTCCGCCCATTAGCGGATGAACTCCCGTTCCTCAAATTCTAGGATTCTGGGTTCTGCGTAACTTTGAAACTTTGAAACTTTATTATGATACACCCAGGCCGTCGCACGACAGCATATGGGGGAATTTGACAAAGTGAATATTTACTTGCGACTACCTTAGCTGTGACATGAAACTACAATTACGTAAATAAAAATATTTGAGGACAATAAAGCGGCCACAGCGGTCATTTTAAGTATCGTGGCCGCAAAACGTCGCTGCTGTAATTTGTATCGATACACACGACTGTGGCAGCGCAATCGTTAGGACGACTTTACGATATCATTGCGTTAAGCAACACTCATTAAACCGGCCCCTGGTTTTTAGTTTCATCACAGTTTCTTAATCTCATCATTCTTTATACTATAATTTATTAGTTTTACCTTATCAGACACCCAATACCCGATGTCGTTTTTCGTGCTGGGATGTCGTTAAACATTCGTTTATTCATTATTACATACATATGAATTTGTTTTCAGTAAAGGGCGATCCCATAGTATTTGTCACGTCCGTCACGATTGTTTTTCATCATTTTGGTTAGTTAAGACAAAACATTATGTTGTTAGCTAATTCAACTGTGAGGAATTGCAGTGCAAAATAATTAATGAAATCTGATACATGTATTTGCATTTATTAACATAACAAAGAAATCGTTACAGACGTGACAAATACCTTGAAATGCCCCTAAAATGGATTACATAGTATTCTCTTGTCCCCGTGTTTCAGCTAGGTTGCGATGTCTCTCAGACGGCCATCTCTCTATATCCCATGGACCCACACGACAAACGGTGCCACTACTCGCCATACTTTATCCAAACCGGAAGTCTCGTTTTCATTGGCATTACATGTCTGGTCCAGATCGGTAATGTCATCAAGTTCCTTCTCCTTGTTGCTATGACAACGTCCTACTGTCTGACTACCATGGTGTTTTTCCCTAATCTATTCGACGAATATGACATTAACGTGCCTAGGACCAGGTAACTATATTACTAGTAACACACATTGCGCTGGTATTACGTAGACACAGGAAACACAAATTATACTGTTATTTCACAGGGCGAGATTAATGTATCATTGTATAAGCATTGTACTGGTATTACGGTTAATCAGATGGATATATTAGTTGCATTGTGTATAACTGTACTGCTATTGTAGAGGACCAACTAAATATGTCGTTTACAAGACGTAAAATAGAGTTATTTAAAGGCACACTGTCTAGTTTTAATATGTATGCCACCATGCTTTCAACGAAATTTGTAACATATTTCTGGTTTATGGAGCTGTTTTTATTACTAACTTACCATTTACTTATATCTTATTGCCTAGAGTATATCAATATTTTTTTTATATATTATGTAAATCAAATGCGTTTGTAGTAGCTTAATATGGTTCTTGGGCGTTTGTCTATAATAATTTTTCACAAAACCAATTATTTTAGCTCTTACATTGTATAATCATTTGATGATTAGAAACATATTGGATATACATACTAGACTAGTAAGGATATTGATATTGTAAGAACAAAAAAAGAGCTCCATTAGCCAGAGATGGGTCGAGGGCCAGATGCTTCACAGCGCAAAACATTTTATGGGCTATTTTCCGTTCCACCGAGTGATCCACGACGGGTTTATCAAATTCCGTGGTGTGTGCTATCCTGTCTATGGGATAATCCACATTAAAGACCCCTTGCTAGTTTTCGGTAAGAATAGCCCATGTAGCGGCGACAGCGGGTTTCTTCTGAGACCGTGTGTCTATGTAACCGGGCGTCTGACGTCCAATAACCGCGAATTTATAATCGATGTGTTCCAGTGGCGTCGTTATACAGACTTTATCTTTTAAAATGGCATTAGATGTACAAGCACGGTGGCATATGTCAGTGTGCCTTTAACAGGAAATGTTGATATAAGTATTATTTACTACACATATTCTACTTTTGCTCAGCTGTATGTGACCAGCATGTCGTTGCCATTCTAATTAAATATAATAACAGCATTATCAGTATTATTCTTGAATTATACTTATAGTAGATCATTAAATGTTGCCATTCACGTAATTATGTATACATATGGCATGGATTATGTTCACACATAATTAATATTATTAAGGCACTGCCGTACTGTATCATTTGTCATTTTCATAATGGTCTATAATTACACAAGGGTCTGTATTTTACTATCTCATTTACTTAATTATATAAATAATTATAGTATGGTTTGACATTACACCTTTTATTAAGATATTTTCTGGACTGTATCATTGGTATTTTACATCATTATAAATGATATAATTACGGTGTGGTCTATATTTTACAGAGACAGATTATCTACCAAGTATATTTTGTCGGGGTCAATGGTTGCTGCCACATTAGCATTTGCATTTTTTAATAGACAGGTTTGTACATTGGGAATACTAAACGAGTTTGTTCTGAATTTTACATCATGAGCGATATCGAGTGATAATGCTCGGTTGTGGTTGCGTCATTTTTGGTCTGCTTCCATCAGAAAACTGTTCAAGCACACCTGTCATGGGCACAACCTCTGTCTTCGCCAGAGTTTGTCCACGGCAGGGAAAGGCTAGGGGAGTGGGAGTGGGTTTATTTAGAGCTATGGTTTTAAATTTAATTAATGGTATGTGTATACAAAATAAATTATTATTAATAATAATAAATTTAGGGGGCAAGTTCAAAAGGTTTAGAGATACATTGTGCCCTTTTGAGTGGGGTGTCCTCAATTTAAATGTTTATTAGATAATAATGGTATTTTTTAAGTGGATTCCGATAGTTTGTATCTGATGAAACCCAGAAAGCTCACTAGGAGCATAAGAGGTATTACCCTCAGATAATAACTATAAATTATATAGGTGGTAATGCGAGGTTCGAGAGGTCGATAGATTGATTCTCCCCAGTGAACATGTTGGGCTGTTTTCCGTTCCAATCAGCGATCCTCTAATGGTTTATCGAAGGTCGTAATGTGTGGTATAATTATTGTCCATGAAAAAAGTGTTGCCTATGTGGCGGAAGCTGCTTTCTTCTGAGACCATCGGTCAAGATAACCTTGTGTTTGACATCTAGTAATCCAGTAACCGACTCCAACCCAGAGCGAGTGCTCTTCAAGGCTTAGTGGGTAGGTGTACTTCCACTTACACCAACCAGTGTCCACAACTGGTTCAACAAAGGCCGTGGTATGTACAGTCCTGTCTGTGGGAAAGTGGATATAAAAGATCCCTTGTTACTCATCACGAGTAGCGGGTTTCCTCTATCATACTAACACTAACTTCTGTCCTAGACAGGCAGTCGAGGCAGCTGGACGGCATGACCATGACAGACGTGATTGCACCTTAATTGGATATACGCACGTAAATATATTATAACTAACTAACTTACCAAGAGTAGCGGGTTTCTTCTAACTTCCGTCCTGCACAGGCAGTTGAGGCAGTTGGATTGTGCGACCATGACAGGCGTGCTTGAACGTTAATTGGATATAAGCACGCAAATAAGTTATAACTAACTAACTAACTAACTAACTGGATATACAGTTATTGATATTCGAAGTAAAACAAAATGGCTAGTTTTCTCTTTTTTTTCTGATTTAAAACTGTTATTGTATCTGTAAATGTAATGTGTACACACTCATGCCACTTAATGCGTCCTGTGCACATAACATTGATATCACTAAGCGTTGTGTGTGTGTTGTACAGATTGATGCCGCCTATCGTCGTCTGTTTCTGTGGAAGGAGCAGGCGGACATGCACAAACAGAATGTGACGGAACTACGTCAGAAGAACCAGACGTTGCTGTATTGTCTGCTGCCAGCTCATGTCGCCAACGAGTTTGTCGGCAGCAAGAAAAATCATGAGGTAAACACTGCCAACATTATAACATTAATGTTTTCCGGGTAGCGGGGCCTACCTCAGCGTTAGAGCGTCGGCCTGCAACTCGATGGGTGGGGAGACTCGTTGGGTTATTTCCCGTTCCAACCAGTGATCCACGACTAGCCCACCAACGGCCATGACGTGTGTTATCCTGTCTGTGAGTAGCCTATGTGGCGGCAACGGATTTCCCCTGTGACTAAGTGTCGATTCCAATAACCGTTGATTAATAATCAATGTGTTTCAGTGGTGTCATTAAACAAACTGTATCTATAGTTTATAATTAATGTGCTTAAGGGGTAGGGTGGTTGTTAAACTGATCAACTTTATTTTTGATTTTTATGGAGTTTTATCTACACTCAGATATGCGTATTTCCTGATTATATTCAGTCTATTTGTCCTGTCTATTTAGGTCTGACCGATTTTTTATATTTTCAAGTAGCTTGTGTCGTCAAAAGTGTGTAAATCCATTTGTCATTTCAGGAACTGTACAGTCACGCCTATGACGAGGTTGGGGTGATGTTCGCAGCCTGTCCAAATTTCCACGACTTTTATAATGAAAGCAAAGTCAATAAAAATGGTCTAGAATGCTTCCGATTTTTGAATGAAATCATATCAGATTATGATGAGGTGAGAATAGACACATATATGTTCAGGCATAGCCAAACCATCTCCTTGGTCTTGCTATAGTGTAGCAGCTTAGAGAGAATCGCTCACCATTTTGGCGCGGACATCGGTATCACTTGACAGTCTAAGGTCATTCTAATGTCTGGAGATGCAGCGATGGTCTTTAATACAGTCCCGTTAGACGAGACCAAATTGTGATAAACAACGGACCTCTATTTAGTTCATGATTTAAAACATTTGTCATGCTTAAAAAGCACATACAGATTCATTAACGTGCTCATCCGCGAACGGAGGAAAATATGAAAACATAACATTTAATAGGTTCTTGTTTTGATGCTGTTTTGTTCGATATTTTTGTAGTCAACTTATGTTGATTTTTTTTACCTGTGTTAGTTCCTTGATAATTTAATCGATATATTATGTTATCATTATTACAACGTTTGTAATGTTAGACAGTTATATACAAAATACAAACAATCTCAATGATGGTGCAAGACTGTTATTGTTTTTATTAAATGGGACCAGTCACAATGTTGGCTTAAAAACCAATATCACATTTTGATGAAGTGAAACGAGCTGTACGTAATTAAACTTTATGTTATCAGAAAAGAAAATACTGCTCTGGCTACCACATTGCAATTTTGCCTATTTTCACATGTCCATTTATATTGATAATACTTTTGAGTCTTCAAAATGTAACTCAATTGCGCAATCTTGGAAGATATTTGATTCAAGTCACTAATGGTAGATAACTTGCTAATTGATTGGTGAATCCTTCAAATGTTCTTTCACTTTTCTATGTTTCTAACTTGTATTTCTTATCAATATATATATACACTCTACCAGGTTACATGTGAATCTATACGTTTGTTTAATGTCCCTATTTTTACTCAATTATGTAAATTTATTGCGTAAAATTATGTTTTGCCTATAGTATAGGTAATTGCTTTGGAAAATAAATGAACTAACAATGAAAAAACTCTTTAATTGTAGCTACTTTCTCGACCACAGTTCAGTTCAATATGTAAAATCAAGACTATTGGAACTACATACATGGCTGCCAGTGGTTTGACTAATGATGCAGAGGTAACATTTGAGAATATATATTTTTTTAATTAAATTGAAGATTACAGAACATTATTTAATTTTCGTTAATATTAAGTGTAGGATAATGTCTGAAATCTCACGATTAGTTGTGCGGGTGAATCTTGTTTGAGGCCGTTGCCGAAAACAAGATTCACGAGACAACTAATGGTGAGATTGAGGACATTATGCTACTTAAAACAAAGTCCCAAAAACAAGAGCAAATGACATGTGATAACGTGTATGGATGGCATCATTACATCCTGAAATGCTTACATTACATAATATGATTTAAAGTAAAGTAATTATGGAACACATGTATGGCTGTGCTTATGTTGGGTAGCAATAGTGGGGGCAGGATAACCTTCAATTTCGCGAACATCTGGTATCATCACTAGTTTGGCTGTGATTTGTAAGTCCATGCCATCTCCATTTTTCGAATGTCTCTCGAGCGACAGTTCTGCAAAGATACGTTTTTATTTATTCATGGGTTTCTGAAGTTTTGATTTCGTACACAAAACGACATTCAATTTGGTGAGGCTCATAACTTAAGAATGTATATTGTTAGAATTTGTAATTCCAAACTAATAGATGTTTACAACTACATTATTGTTAATCGTGTAATTATTTTCAGAAACCTGCTCGCTGGAAACACTTGGATGCCCTGGTACAATTTTCACTATTGTTGAAGGAGACATTGAAGAAAATTAATGATCAATCATTTAATAATTTCATCATGAGAATTGGTAAGTTTGATATTAAAGCCATAGTCTCGAGTTTAAGACGAATGCCACCGTTTGTGCGGACTAAATTCTGATAATTATAAAAAATAAGCACTTTGATTTACTATTATAAGGTCTTTGTAAGGGCCAAATTAGTTGTCTGTCCCTGTACATAGTATAACACGTAATACAATTTGTACTCATGGATTTTGCATAAATCACAATATTATTGCTGGATTTAGAAAATATAAGGAACTTAAAAAAAAATCCCGGGAAAGGCCTGTTGATGTCTGCCGTATTCAAGCCACCGATTAAAGCAGGAATTTGTAATTGTACTAATGACAATACTGTTTATAGGTATAAATCACGGACCAGTTGTAGCAGGGGTGATAGGAGCAAGAAAGCCGCATTACGACATATGGGGAAACACGGTCAATGTCGCCAGCAGAATGGAATCCACTGGCCACATGGGACGAATACAGGTACCGTATTAACAGTCAATCAATCAACCGTTTAACACGTGCTTATATCCACTCAAGGTTCAAGTACGTCTGTTTTGGGTACATTCTTCGAGTTCCCTGATGGATGTGTCCAAGACATAGGGGTTTACTGGGATAATATGGCTATGGAATTTACAATTCAAAATTTTTTTATGCCAGAAGAAAACAAAATCAATTTTATTACCCCAGCGGGCACTGTAATTAGAGGAAATAAATATGTGAGAAATTATCCATATTGGTATAACGTGTCATTTCATTGGGAGGCTCTGACCATTGTGACCAATCACAGTGCTGGTAGTAAGTGGGATTGGACATCAACAAGGCGTAGTAATTTATGACATCGCCGAACTATGTGTCCATGGAAACAAAATCTCTATTAAACGAGAATCGTGTCAAGCGTACACAATCAGCGGGATGATGTCTTTGGTTCCACCATCATACAACTCAGTCTTCCATGGATGTTATAGCCGTTCTCTATAAGGCATGCAATTGTTTGACAAAACATCCAAACGTCTTCTTTACGAAAAAATTCTTTTGCTGAGAAATGTGTTAAGCCATATGCATTAGACCTTACTATCATGATAAAGCAGCTCAAATCAAGTTT
>JAULBR010091945.1:0-12224 GCA_032355825.1 Melanodrymia aurantiaca
TACACACACACACACACACACACACACACACGCACACAAACACACACACACACACACACACAAACACACAAACACACACACGCACACACACACTCATACACACACACACACACACACCACACCACACCACCCCACACCTCACACACACACACGCACATACATACACACACACGCACACACACACACACACACACACACACACACACCGCACCACACCACACCACACCACACCACACACACACGCACACACACACACGCAGATGTAGACAAATGTACACATATGTATACACGCTGTGTTGTTGAATTGGAGTACAGTCCTTTTTTCAGTCCTTTTACAAACTTGTTTTGATGAAAACAGACGAAAACAGCATGAAAATCTCTAGATCACACATAACCTTGCCGGTGACCTTCATTCTCTATTTATCGTTAGTTTGTGTACATTTATATGATCGTGAGAAAAATCCAACCGATGAGAACTGGGTGTAGAGCTGGCCTGTCACAAGACCCAAGAAAAGGTGTCAAAATAAAAAAAGTTAAAGGGTCTCAGAGGTCAGACCTCAGTCAAGGAACCTGGATGACAAGACTCCATTGAGCTAGAAGATCCGCACATCCCCAATGCATTGTATCATGAAACTCGGCCTGCCCCTCACCATTGTGTTTGGACGCTCAACTGACCCCTCCATTGTCCTGAAGGAGCTAGCGGCCCGCAGCTTCACGTTCAACAGTTGGGAAATAGAAGCCTGGGATCTGGTATTGTGGTTCAATCAAATGCCAATTAATCCCGTAGAACTACCCGACAGTTAGCGGATACGCCTGTTGCCGTCCAGCACGGATGACGAGTGATAGATGACAAGATTCACAACTTCGTTGATGAACATCGTGAGAAACAAGCACCACTCGTCCCATGTGGCAATGTCAAGAAGATTGTGTTACACCTTTTTCATATACATGGGGTTTTTATATTCATTGGTGTATACCATGGTTAAATCTTGTATACGGGGTAGTTAAATCTTGTTACACCTTTTTGATATACATGGGATTTTTATATTCATTGGTGTATACCATGGTTAAATCTTGTATACGGGGTAGTGACATATTGTATACTGGGTAGTTAAATCATGTTACACTTTTTTGATATACATGTACATGGGATTTTTATATTCAGTGGTGTACATACCAACGTTAAATATTTCACACAGGGTAGTTAAATCTTGTATACTGGGTAGTTAAATCTTGTATACGGGTAGTTAAATCTTGTATACGGGTAGTTAAATTTTGTATACGGGACACTCAAAGAAAGTGGGCTCTTTAATTCAGTGACCTTAATATGAAGGTGCAATGAGTTTGTCCATACTAAGAAAACATTTTGTGTCCGTTGTATGTACGCAGAAATGACATGAATGACTGAAATGAATTGAATTACACTGTACAGCAGTGGTCGTTATATACAAATCATCATGTTACCAAATCATGTGTGTGTTTCTACATGTATCTTTGTTTGCTGTTGTTGGCTATTCTCGTGACATATTTATGTACAATGACTATGTGCAAAAACTGCAGCAGATGTAAGTTTGCAGTGCTTAACGGTATACTCCCGAGTGTTAAGACTGATGCTACCGTAAATGTGCATATAATGCTGTTCGTAACATATTTCTGGCGAATAGAACATTTATATTTATTAAACTTATCGTTTAATTGCATTTTTTAAATATTATTATATTATTTCACATGCCATACCAGCATCATTGACACAGATGATAACTGATGCAATACCTTACTTTGACGTATTTTACGCTTTTTATCGTTTCGATGAAGACAGCGAACAAACACTATGGCTATGCTTACGGCGGATGCCACTTGTGGAGCAGGATACGCTCATCTTTCGCGAATACCAAGTATCATCTCTGCTTTGGCTGTGATTTGTGAGTTTATAGTACACCATCTCGAGTTTGTCGCATTACTCCTTCGAGAGAGATACGCATTTGGCCATATCAATATTTTGCTTTCCTTTTACATTTTCCTATTGGTCTTTCCAAAGTGTTTTTAGTCCTTTCTTCGTTTGCACCCACCGTGGTGTTTTAAGTCAACGCCTAGTTATACAGAAACCACCATACGATAAAATTGTTTTTATGTCTCACTTGAAACCATGTTATTAATTGATTATAATACCTGACTTCACGTGTGTATTGGAGACGATATGCCACAGTAATTGTCTTCTAGTCGGTGTTGATGGTATCTTAGATTATAATTATTACAGTCAGCTTATATTAACCTCATTTTGCGTACAGGGGAAATTAAGCTATTGTAGCGTTTATACACTTTATTTACATGGCTATCATACACGCATTGATTTCTTGGCGTACATATTGAAATGGCACCAATAGCAAGTCATTTGCCTGGCGTGTTCCCCCACCTGATGTATCGATTGCCGCGCTGGGCACTTACCTAACATGAATTACTTATTGATCAACTTGCCAATCCACATTGGCATTCTGTTCCTGGGACCAGCAGAGAAGTTCTGGACCGTGAGAACAGAAGTCTATAAACGATTGCCAATGATTTTCGTCAACAACATTCTGGTGGGTTTGTGGGTAACGTACTTGACTACAGTAGATACTTACGCCCACACAAATATTGAGATATCTCCACATTATATAGTAATTTAGCTAATAATAACTATAAGTATTATTATATACTGCAAAATTCTGAATCCAAAATGGCGGACACTATACTTAATTGTACATACTAAACTTCTGTTATAGCGAACTGCATTTGCAAGTCTACCAATGTTCGTTTACCTATCTCCGTGGTGTATTGGTTACACTGCCGGATTCAAGACTCGTAGGTATTGGGTTCGAATCCCGCTCGAGGTGTTGGCATTTTATGTACTGTACGGGCTCCAACCCTAGTGAATGGAGTGCATGTTTCAATGGGCATGTGTACACCACTTACAAGTAACAGTACACCTGTTAATTCCCCACTACTGGTTAACAAAGGTCATGGTATGTGTTGTCCTGTCTGTTGGTGGGTTCATATAAAAGATTCCTTGCTGTTTAGAATAATCGACCAGTTTCCTCTCTCGTACTAACACTAACTTCTGTCCTGGGCAAGCAGTTGTGGAACTTGGACCACGTATCCAGGACAGACGTCCTTGAACCTTAATTGGTTATAATCATGTCAATAAGTTCTAACTAACTGTTGAGGAAGTGTGCTGTAATATACTTAATAATAATATCCGTCTATTTTCTATTACGTAATCTTTTATGATCAAAATCCGCACGAGTCCTAGAGATATTTTCGTTAAAGACGAATCCCTTAATAAGTCACAAAATCATTGTCTTAATGTGTTAATATTGTATGTGAAAGTCAGACATATTCTTTGACATTATTGCCCTTTGTCACGAACACGGATTTAATGTCAAATTGTATTTTTCATGATGTGAAAGAACCGATAAAGATACTATATGAATAATAGTATGTCATGTCGAAAAATAGGCTAGACAAACTAACACAATGATAATTTTCGGAGGTTTTATTCTGTAGCACATTTTCCACCGAGTGGTGCTTTTTGACGTAACGTAACCAATAGGCCTACTTTCATAATATACGTGCTCAGAAAAGTTTACTAGCCGAACAGTAACTACCATCACTGACAATTGCAGCACGTACAAGATGACAATGCTTTTGATGGAGAAATGGCTGATCGTTGATACGGACTACGTGCTATGCAAAGAGAATTCTCAATGGACTCCTGGCCGAGATTTGCTGCTTCGGTAACCAACGATGACAAAGTGAAAAAATAACCCGGAAGCTTTTAGTGTGCTATCAAACTAGTGTCATTTTAAACGAGAATTCCAAGTAAGACTCTAAAGGACAAGTTTTGGAAAGGTGGACATTACTGCGAATAAGCAGGCCTGTAGGCCTATATAGGATTTTCTTCTGGCAGTTTGTTTCAGTGTGCTGTTGCAAAAACAATGT
This sequence comes from Melanodrymia aurantiaca, assembly GCA_032355825.1. NCBI lineage: Eukaryota > Metazoa > Mollusca > Gastropoda > Neomphalida > Peltospiridae > Melanodrymia > Melanodrymia aurantiaca. Next base: position 3,979 of record JAULBR010091945.1, read on the forward strand.
GGACTAAATTGCAAAAATTATAAATAATGTTTTTTTTTAGAAAAGTGGCCCAAATATAGCGATTTTTAACTAATATTGTACTTTATGTGGCTATCGGAGGCCGCGGAACAATTTTGTTTTTACCAATACACCTACACCTGTACATGCTGTATATGGTTTTTTATCATAAACTTTAAAAAAAATTTAAGACGTGGGGCTCCCACTTTCACTTGACCCTTTTTATCATGCTCTGCGGCATCTGAGTTTGACGAACCTCTTCGAGAGCATACCATACCTATTACTTTAAACATTAACATACTGTTTTGTGATGTTGTACCAGGTGTTTGCGAAAGTTGAGCGTATCCTATAGTACATGCACTAAAGTACATGCACTAATTACAATACTTCCTCGTTTTGTACCAGATGTTCACGGAAGATGAGTTTTTTAGTAATGTAAAGATACAGTTGCCGAGTATAGACATGCCATCTCCAATTGTTGAAAACCTAATCCACTCATCACCACCGTGTTGCAGATACATTCTATTAAAACGTATCTGCGGTGATTAATCAGTGCATGTCGTGTATAATTATACGTTATGAATACATGTACTTTAAAGGGACCAGCACCATTCCAAAGCATGGTGGGAAACCTAATACGGTTCGCTATCTTTGTAACCATGCAGTAGTTGTCTGTCATGCACCTCCCACCCCAACTGGGCACAGTCCGCTAACAAATATTAGGACCATAACCAGTAGCTTGGTCAGAGAACAACTGTATCGCGAATACTCGATAGACTGGTGCTGACACTTAACATTAAATAATTGTGATATGACAGAACACGATTAGTACAACTCATATTATTTGAGAGTTCTCGCCATCCTGAACACGTCTCTGAATACCATGCTATGTCAGAGGCTTGCACTGATAAAAAGAAGTCTTAGAAAGTCCTGGAAGAAGCACGGTTTGTGACTCAAGACCATCTGCATTTCCAGCTGTTTCACTGCATTTTTAAATATATTTGGCATTGTGACAACACGTTAGCAACCACCCCATTCATCTCCAATAAGATACAGATCCTGAAGAGGTACATTCAGGTACAAATCCTGAAGAGGTATACAAATCCGGAGGATGTCCAGCCAACAGTGTTGGTGTGTGGAGTCTTCAAGCGTTGCTTAAAATGTAGATTTACAAGGTGGCAAAAAGTGTTACGTAAAGAAACACCCGCCAGATGTACCCATTTGATAATTTCGGGATCGTTCATAAATGTCAATGTTTTTCACAATCCGCACAATTTTCGGAAAGGGTGGGGAGGGGATAAAAGCCATGTTTGGATTGTTTTTCATGTAACAACGTCAGTACTCAGTCGGTCAGTGTTTAAGGTTAGGATTAGAAGGGAAGGAATGGTGCCAAATCCAATCTTAATCTTGTTCCGATTGTGAAACACATTGACAGTTATGCATGGTCCCTTACCACCATTCCAATCAGTGCTCAACGACTGATGTATCAAAGACTATGGCATGTACGATCCTGCTTGTTTGCCGGAAGTGCACATTAAATACTTTGGTACCACAAATAGTAGTGTATTTATAGGCAGGCCTACATTAATCATGTACAAGCCTATGTAGAAGCCTATGTAAATATTGTTCACTGAACTCGTCGATATTCATGAACCTTGCTCTAAATAATTATATAATAGTAAAAACATACATCACTTCAAATTTGAAAAAATAGGCAATTGTGACCTCTTTATTCAATGATATTGAGAAATACCACAGTATTAATAGTATAGAAGTAATAACAATTATATATACAACTTGACTTTTTGCTATAAATATACATATTATGTACATCAGTGGACATCACAGAAACACGAACACTATCTGCACATTTGTGTACGTGACAGCGCATTGTAAACGATAGGATAAGAATGTCACATGACATGATAAATATTAATGAGACATGGTCACATGATATGAATAAATTAACAAGTGCATGACATGATTGGCGTAGAAGATAACGCAATATTTTGATGACTGAATGTGTGATAATGCTAGCATTTTATCGAGCATGTCGGAAAGGGTCTTAATCAACATGAACAACCAAAACATCTGTATCTATTGATTAGTTGGTTCAATTAGTATTGATGTTTTTATTGCCAATACTGAAATTTTAAATGTTTCTGGAACTCGGATTATTATTATTGATCGATGCAAAAATCTCTATTAAACTATATCAAACAGCAACATTTTTTGTTCTGCACAACTTTAATTTTTCAACAAAAAGTTATGTCTTTTAATGTGAAAAGAAAGGATTCGGACATGCCCGATAAGCAGCAGATTGTAATGTGATTTGGAATGATAGGAAGAATAAATAGTGTGGCGCCAGGCACTTCAGTACAGCAGCGTGCCAGACACCGTTCTGTGGAATCCCCCTGTATCAAGTAGTGTCGTGCTCGGATGTTCAAATGGGAAGGAAGCATAGCTAGACGATTTGGTATTTATTAAAGAACCTCAATCACCGATATTGGCGCCAAATGCTTCCGCTCTGCTGCATCTGCAGACAATAGCGGTGACTATAGAAATGTTCGAACTATTTTCTAGCGCGTTTTGTCGAGGTATACGCACGTCGTAAATTAATAAATTGTACGTAATATAACGACACTTCTCTTGATGTTTATAAGCATATAATAAATGTGCAATTATCTAGATACACAAGGACTATTTTCTAAAATAAACCCAAGTTGCATATAACTCGCTTTAACGTCACATGACGAGCGAGGATATTTAAACAACCAAAAGAGCCAATCATTTTGTTTGAATATGCGCATGCAAATATCTTTCCAAATGGCGCTGTCTATGACTAGCACCATTAACGAAAGTATGGTCCAAATATCGGAAAGGTCCAGAGGTACAGACTAGAGGAATTGATCTAATTTAGTTAACCAAATGGAAGGGAATAATATAAAACTGCATAAATCACGCTTTGAATACAGTATGCCTTGTGGCAGAAATAGAAAATTACCAAAACATTTGTAAAATTGATCGCATTTGATTTTAAACGAATGTTGTGCCAATTCAAAAACACTGTTATCATTTTTGGTATTAGGATCAGCCATTTAAAACGTGTGTAATTGTTACATGACGTATTAACCAGAGGAAACCGAGATCAGTAAACGACACTTCTGATACAGGGGGATTCTTGTGAACAGAATTGCCATTTTGTAGAAAGTTCAACAACAATTGTGGAAATCGCTTCCATCATTTAACAGTAATAGCGAAAACGAATCTCACTGCCTCAAACTAATGTCATGTCGACTGGTTGTAACAAATTTCGAATATTATAAACTTTAAAATTGCTACAAATCCCATTCTTATAATTATATAAAAAATTAATTTTTGTATCACAAAATTAAATTTCTACATTTTTTGAGGCAGTGAATTCCATTTGTTCTTCATTACAATCTAGCACCGGTGTCACCGGTGCATTGTTAATAAATTAGTACATTCTTCAATCAGCGTGCAATATTTGTACACACTGCCAAACAACTGTCACCTGGAACTCTTGTCAACTGTTACAACAGAACAGTGGTAATCTAGGTGTTAAATGGTTCGTTATGTTAAAATATAACATAAATGTTAATCAATTTCATATGCTACTCTTACTGAATAACAGCAAGAGATATTTTATGTGCATTTCACCACATACAGGATAGCACATAACACCACTGCCTTTGATAGACCAGTCATGAATCACTGAGTCATGAATCACTGGTGAGAATGGGAAATAACCCAACTTGAACATTGTTGTATTATTTAAAAGTCTTGTAATCATATACAGTAAATAAACAAACTAAAATACTTTACCCTAGAATCGATTAAGTTGAAGAGCTTTAGTTTACATTGTCCAAAATGAGAGATTTTATTATATTATAATCTTGTTCTAAAAAGATTTGTTTAGCAGTTGAATTACATTTTGTTTCCAGTTTTTAAATCCGTTTAATAAAGAGTTCCAGGTGACATTGATACAGCGAGTCGAGACAACATGCAACATCGTTGCATAAAGTTATATTAACAAATAGTTACAACTCTTTAACAGTCAGTACAAAATGAAGTCTTGCACAGCAAACATAATACATTCGACTAGTTGGTAAACACCACTTGAGCTCTCCCACGTCTGTCCGTGTGCTGCCCGCTCGCCAAGTGGAACCGCTTCCTGGCTGCATGGCAAATACTTTGAATAGACAACGATTGCACAATATAAAGCATCAAATTGGACATTGCACGTCATTCCAAACGTTTCTGTCAAAGAACGTTCGCATCTAAAATAATTCCAAGGTCTTCCTCCTTCCACATTACACTGCAGTGTCAAGTCTTGAACATCCAAAACGAACGTTAGAACAAAATGATGTATCCATAGCCAGAGACGAGAGTTGCAGGTATTTACAGTACAGATAATGCATCCGTGAATGAAAAGTGTATGATTTGCTGCCGGTGATCTATATCTCACATTGTAAATCCTGTTACTCGGACATGAGCAACCTGGGTGGAAAGCAGTTACAGTACATCGAGGGATTGAAGAACCCGGATGCAATTTCGATGAGGAAGGTGGCAGTGGTTTTGTTGAACAGCTCCAGACCGCGTTGGTGAACATTGTTTTGGAATTGCATGTCGTCCTGGGAACTTTCGGTGTTCAAAGTCATAAACATTAGTAAAAAAAAAAAGATGCCCTCATTTGGAATTTGTGGAATGAATCCACCACGTGCACAAGTGCTCGCAAAACGGTTACATGCTCACATCCTTGCACTCTCATTCATACTATATATCCTTGCACAGCACTTGTGAACTATTGTTTTGTAAACGGCTTTTAGCCCCGTACATTGAACAACACATTTTATAAATATTAATCTCGTATTAACAAAGCCATCTTTGTACAAAACGTATTGCATGTCTGCACAAAACACAAGGCACTTCAATAACACTTGCACTACATCGCGGCCATTCTATTGGCAGTCTCTGTCCGGCATGGAAAACATCTTTCTGTATGCAAGTGTTGGTAGTCACTGCCTTGCAATGGAGTGCTACACCTCTGTGGCAAACACTTCCTCTACGTGCGAATGCCGGTGATTTGTGGGGTCCAACACTAAAATAGAGTTTCTGTTGGTTTCCATATATGAAGGTTTAACAATAACTTCTTGGATATCTCTCGGACTGTAGTCACTGAAAAAGTAATATGACTGTCATGAGTATACGTTTACAATTGTTTGTTCTTCATTTATGCAAATTGTGTAGAAGTACATGTATGGTAACACATTTTTATGTTAACAGAAAGAATATGTCTTAACCAAAGCTATATACATTAGGTTAAAAAAACACATTAAGAAATTCAACATTGTTTTTTTTTTTACAAATTACTTACATCTCTTCATGTTGTCTTTAACAGACAAGAGTAATCAAGCTTCAAAACATTTGATATATATTAGCTAGAAATATGTTACAAATAGCATTAGATGGATATGTAAGGTGGCACCTGTCTTGTACACAGAAAGTCATATCAAGGTCTTTTAGGTACACACAATGCAACTTACCTTATGGATCCATTTGATTCCACAGGTGACGAATGCAAGTCCAGCCTCTTGGGAGGTTTTCCAAAATCATAGTCTGTTTTTTGAAAATATGGTTGTGAATGCTCATTTGTATTTAAGTCTTTCACAAACTGTTTGCTACTAGATTTTTCTAAAATAGTTTTTTTTGAATTTCTCTTACTGAAGTCTTTTTCTTCATTGCTAATTTTAATACTGGAACTGTTTGAACTACTTTGTGAAATTGTGGTGATAATGTTTGATGAATTCGACTCAACAATCTTGTTGTTGATGTTGTTGACGATATTTTGCTGGTTTTCTTTCTCCATATTATTCTGTTTATTATTATTGATGTTGCGGCGTCGACACAAACACACAATCATAACAATTATAATCAGCAGTAGTGGAATGCCCGCTCCTAGGACTACCACCATTAGAAGTTCACTTTTCGATAATGCAGATTCTTTCTCGTTTTGAACATGTTCACTGTGGTTACTTGCACCAATTGCTCTAGTGGTAGTAATTTCAAGAAATTTGTCGACATCTTCAGTAGTTCTAGAAGCTTCAGTTGTTACTTCTATTGGGTTAGTCATTCCTTCATAGAACTGACAGTTTTTGCCCCAGAATCCAACATTGCATTCACAAGTATACTCAGCAAGATGATCCACACACTTTCCTCCATGTTTGCAAGGATCACTAGCGCACATGTCAATTTTGTTCCGGCAGTCCTTCCCAATGAAGCCAGGAGCACAAGAACACGAGAAATCGTTGATGAGGTCAATACAAGATCCTCCATTAGCACATGGTCTCATCTCGCAGTCATCAACGTTATCCTGACAGAGTGGTCCGACGAAGCCAGGCACACAGCGGCACTTGAAGTCGTTCAGACCGTCCTCGCACACTCCGCCGTTGAAGCAGGGCTGGTGCGAACAGTTGTCCTCGTTCTCCTCGCATGTTGGTCCGGAAAAGCCGGGATAGCAGACGCAGCGGAATCCATTCAGTTGGTCTATGCATCGCCCACCTGCAAAACAGTTAGTAAATTAGTAATTGGACAATAGTTTGTAATGAGGTTGAAACCGAAAATAATTGCTCAACATAATCATCTAATTTGATCATAAAACTCAGTTGAGATTGTAACCATGGTTATCGCTAGGTGATGATTAAAAGCAATCTGAATATGATCGTGCGGTGTCCAATATTGGAATTGATTTTCTAATGATTTTATCAAAGTAGATTTGTTTATCAATAAATACATTGAATTTGTGATGTAAAGAGTATTATTATTGGTAATAATATGCTTTATTAGAGAACGACGGGGTGCGCTCTTCAACTTCAAACGTGGCCTACATGCAATAAGGTTTCATATATAATTATGTCCATACAGTAAAACAGCTTCCGAGTATTTATTCAGGATTCTTTGCTTGGATCTCATGGCTAACGTGATTGGGAAAATTAAGAGTCATTTAAATCATAATTGCAAACAACAGTAAATAGACAAAAATGTTTGTACACAAAATTTGGAATTTGTAGCGAAGACATTGTTAATTTTTAGCGCCATCTGCTTGCAGTCAAGGCCCATATTCCCTACCGTGACACACCTAAATAAATCTCTGGCTCGACAAATAACATCTCGTTCTGTAAAGCAATGCTGTAGAAACTATTACCCATCATTGTCTATATAGAAACCGCTTCCCTTAGGACTTTATACATGACAAATGTCAATCAATGAATCAATACAAAGTATTGCTATTGAACCATTAATATTACTGATGAGATTTTCATGTTATACAGTTCAGTCATATCTTTTATGTGCACTATCCGATAGACAGAATAGCACACAACACGGAATTTGATAAACCAGACGTGTTTCACTGGCTGGAACGGAAAAAAGCCCATAACAATGTTCGCGCTGTGGAGGATCGATCTCTCGACCCATCCCGCCACAGGCGGACACTCTACCTCTGAGCTACGTCCCGCCCCCTTATCGTGCAAACAAAGCAATAAGTTAAAACTATACTTCCTGTTACAACATTTGTAGCATGGTTTTCGTAGATAACTTTAGTTTCGTTTAACGTCCAGAAAAATGGTAGTCATGTTTGAAAATAGAAATGTTTGTCCTATGTTGTCCTACTTTTATAGGTTAACAAATAAAAATATTGCAAAACTAAAAATGTTTCTACTGTTAACCACCCTACATCATAATTAAAAATGCTAACATCAATCCTCAGGAGAGAAACCAAAATGAGGAGCAGATAAAATAACAAGGTAATAATATAGAAGAAAGATAGCTTGCATGGTTGTAAACAAGTTCAGAGTGGGGAGTAACAGACTGATAGAAAGAGAAAAGCTGACTCAAGTACTATGCAGATCAGGCAGTGCAACCTGTTGGGCTGTACTCATTTAACCCATTATTGTAATGCAAATACAACCATGCAAACAATCTTCAGAAAAATCCCTCCACTAAATTGCTGATCAACATTACATGCAATACCCCCTCCCCCTTCCCGCCCTGGGTACAGCCTCGACTCTGGGTTCGTCCTTTGAAGGCGGACCGTACCCATGGCTGGGGTGTCTGAACCTTAATTGGATGTAGGCACCTTAAACCAATGCATCACTCACTCACTCACTCACTCACTCACTCACTCACTCACTCACTCACTCACTCACTCACTCACTCACTCACTCACT
>JAULBR010091956.1:0-12222 GCA_032355825.1 Melanodrymia aurantiaca
TACAAGTTGGGATTTTTGTCGCAGCTTGTTGCACAATGTATTACGACAAATGTATTAGCGTGTAGACAGGCCATTATAACTATATATTTTTCGATATTATTTTTAAATATCTATTTTATTTCAAGCAATAATCACATTTGTTTAGCGTTAACAATCTAAACATGATCACACCTCTTATAGGTGGCCATATAATTATAATAGATTTCCATACTCTTTTTAAATATTTATTTTATTTCAAGCAATAATCGCATTTGTTTTCAAAGCTTGTTATTGTAAGCGAGAACAAGCCCTTGTGTTGACACTATCAGTAGCAAACGCCGCCCAACAGATGAAAGCCATTTGACCAGGAACAAGTATAATCAGTATGTTTGGTCACGTTGTTAAGGTCCATCAGGCTACACCATCTGTCAAGCAATAAGCGCGTGTCGAGGAACAAAAAAAAATATAGAGACATTTCATCCTTTAAATGGAGATGCTAATCAAAGATCTGTGACCCAAGGGAGGTCATTCTTGGAGAATGCAATAGAGTGGAGCTTGGTGTGACATTCTCTGGGCACGTTGGGCGACAAGATGACCGTCGTTGACAAAGTATGGATGACCATTGTGTTAAGATCGTATTGGTTTTCACAAACTACAAAGAGAAGATTCACAAGCCGTGACTTTAAAAGGATTATTATAGTCCCACAGAGCAACACACGTTGGCTGACCTTTCTGGTGCTGTGCATGCAGGTCTGGGCCCGTTGGTACTGGGTTCGACACCCCTATCAACGAGTTGCGTAATTTTAAAATCAAGTAATTACTCCAACTCTGATTAAGTGCACAGCTAGTCTCAAAGATACGGGTTGCATATCTTGATTTTACAGTCGGGAATACGTTTGTGAAATTGTCAGCATTTCAGCGTGCATGGACATGTATGTAATGCAGTGACTTGGAGCTCCCAACCGCAACACTTCTATGTAATCTGGGACAAAAAATATTTTAATTTTTTTTTAAAGATACGTTTAAAACGCATGCACAGATTCATTGGTTCATGGAATTCATCTTCGGCACAATGCGCGGTATGTACCACTCTGTCGTTGGCAAGCGGCGTGAATAAAAGATAGCTTGTTACTAAAAGGGGGCGGGTTTCTTCTGCTTGTTTCCCAACCCACGTCATACGCGGCCACTTGTCGAAGTTAAAACTTCGATTTGGGCGTCAGAAAATATAAAGGAGCACATAAAGTGATTATAAATAAATCAAGTAATCAATTAATATTTACGTATACAGAAACAATAAATTATTGTTTGGGATTTTAACAAATCTTTGCCTTTGTGATCGCAAATTGATCCGTGACTCACTGCGTTTTAGTACGGCTATATTTGATTGTGTGTAATACCGTTAAAAGGGCGTTTGGTTGTATAATAGTTCAGAGCGGGACGTAGCTCAGTGCAATAATTCCCGCCTGAGGATCGGTGGGACGAAGGATCGATATCACTAGGTGGACTTGTTGGTTTATTTCCCGTTCCAACCAGTGATCAACGAAATAGACAAACTTGCACATGCACACACACACGCACGTACGTACGTACGTACGTACGCCCGCACACACATCATTGGTGGACACGCTGAACTATTTCTCGTTTCAACCAGTGATCCGTAACTGGTGTGTGCTATCCTCTCGGTATAAAAGTGCCCATAAAATACCCATTGCAGTTATTCGGTAAGTGTGACCTACAATGTATGTCACGGCAGCGGGGTTTCTTCGTAGACCATGTTTCGACATCCAATAGCCGCTGATTATTAAACTACGTGCTCCCGTGGTGTATTTAAGCAAACCAACTACAATGTATATCTTTACTTTTTACCCAGATAAAAAGGTTAGTGTGTTTTTCTTTTTTATTGACGTTTTTTGAAGATGCGGAACAAAGACTGATGTGGGATTGTGATAATTATTTTGTGACAAAATCCTGTAACCTATTCCCTTTAATTCAAATTCTAATATTTTTGACAACTAGTGTATACTATTTCAAGAATATCCACGATACAGTTCATCAACATTGTGATATTCAACAGCCTCAAAACTGTCATCAAAATGTTCGGTCTGACGCCAGTGTTATTTTCTTTTTCATTTCACCATAGCCAGAAGGAATTTCACTTTCGGTGACCTCTCTCTCGTTTGATGGTGCAGATTATTTTCATCCTATTCTAAAAAAAAATGTAACAAAAGGAAAAAGCAAAATAATAATCAAAAAGCTGTTGAAAAAGAAACCGCCTAACGTTTTCGTTTTGAACAATACTGGATTGCTCCTAGCTTTTGTCTAATGGTTTCAAATAACCCAGACAGAATAAATGAGATATATTATCATAGTTTCTTGGATGACCGTCTCTGAAACTGAAAGCAGATACAGGTACAAATTATTGTACTTTTAGTCTACGTTAAAGAACCTGTATCACCGAAATTGGCGCCAAACGTTTCCGATCTGCTGCATCTGCAGCTGCCTCGACTGCCTATTCAGGATAGAATTTAGTGTTAGTATGCTGTCTTTAAGCAAACTTTATCTTTTATATTCATTAATTTTTCTTGCATGCATTGCATTGCATTGATTGAAAACATATGTTATTGCTTTTAACAAAAGGATTGCGCACAAGTTTCTCAACAAATAGTGGCCATTTTGATATCCAAGATGGCGTCTCTCGTGGACTAATGAAACATTGCCAACACACTGATGGCCTGATAATAATATCTGAAAGTTCCAAAGAGTATACCCAAAATTGCATATGGGGACCACAGCCACTTGGACTAATGTAGGGGAGTGATTAAATACAATAATTAATACATTCATATCGGTGTTTGTTGTTCATTTTGCTGTAAATTCTGAACGCATCCATTTGTAAATAATATACAGAATTGTTGCACTTTGTCACTTTGCAGCTGGTTATTTGATTAAAAATGAAAACTTCGCGAAGATTGACGGCTAAAAAAGCACTTCTCGTGTCAGTGTTACACACATCAATGTTTACTCCGCTACAGATTATAATGAAAACCTCGTAAGTGCATTGATTTCTCGTTATAGTGATAAACAGGCACAATCTTTCCGCAAAAAACCCCACATGTAAGAACATAATGAAAATTGATTAAGCACCAGTTCCGTACTGTCAAACGGCTCGCTAGACCACAAACACGTTTAGCACGGGGATGTTACACTCACTGACTAGGTATGCCGTCAATTAGAACAGAACAGAACAGAATTTATTACACTCAAGCGATTCAACAATGGCATAAGAGGACAATGAATAAAACATAATTATTTACAAGGCAAGACAAGACAAGAATGTATTACAATACGTAAACATGAACAACCAATCGAACGCTGACAAGATGGTTAACACGAGAACACATACCCCGTTGGGTTGACGAGAGACATGTTTTATACGTGTGTGCCTCACTATAATTATACAAGCGACCGTGATGTACTAGTTTAGCACGTGTCGACAATACACTTTTAGCACATGTGTATCACTTTATTCATGCGAGACACAATAGACATGGTTCGCACGTGTGTGCGTCACTATATACAAGCGACCGTGTGGTACTAGTTTAGCACGTGTCAGACACAGTATACACGTGGTCGGCGAGACACGTTTAACACGTGTGTGTCTCATTATTCATGCGAGACACAATAGACATGGTTCGCACGTGTGTGCGTCACTATATACAAGCGACCGTGAGGTACTCGTTTAGCACGTGTCAGACACAGTATGCACGTGGTCGGCGTGACACGTTTAGCGCGTGTCAGACAGAGTATGCACGTGGTCGGCGAGACACGTTTAACACGGGTTTGTCTCATTATTCATGCGAGACACAATGGTCATATTTAGAACGTGTGTGGGACAGTGAGAAAGCGGTCGACAAGATACATGCTTAACACGTGTTTATGACATGCATACCTGTGGTTGACTAAAGACGTTTGTGTCGCATGCATACTGGATACAATAGATATGTTTTTCACGCGCGTGGAGCAGTGTGCTCGAGCACAAAGAGACATGTTTCGCACGTGTTTTACTTTGTGGACGAGGTGACTAGCGCCTGTGTCTCAGTGTGTAAGCACAGAAATACTTTTTGTTCAGTGTTTAAAGGATAACTTGTCACAGAATGTTGTCGTTGAAGTAGTTGACCGGTTCCGGTAATATTACGTTTCCATAACAACCAAAGGCTTTGAATAGCACTCCATAAAGATGTATATGCAATTATATTCTTAAGAGACATACGCAATTTCATATAGTAATAGGAATAATATCACTGACCCATAGCTTAAAACTGGTATTTTTTTCTGAAACACGTTCATACAATTTTACAGTTTACATTTATAGTTCTTTTCATAAAGTGACTAACAAAAACAACTCGCTGAAAGTGCTTTTAAGCTGAGTGGGGACAAATATATATTTGGTTTGTGGTACTTGTATTATCGTTTCCTGGTAGGTGTTTGTTTTACTAACTATAACACTCAACAGTATTATTGGAGATATCTCTCAACTGATCGTGTCTTATTTACAAACTACTTAAATATACAAATATACATACATGTACATCCTACAAGTCAAAAGGTTAAGTATGTCCACTGTAACATACAGGTAGCCAACACATGAAAGTTAATAAACGCTGAGGACACGGATGGGTCAAATCCAAACTGTATTGAGCAAAATGCATGGTCTCATTCGTTGTGGTGATAAAACGTAACATAATTATTGACAATTAAAGGATTTTTAAAAGTGAATAAATAGAGCATACGCCGATCCCTGTCGTGAACAGAACTCTCTGGCGAAGTCAGAGGTTGTGCCCATGACAGGTGTGCTTGAACAGTTTTCTGATGGAAGCACACCAAAAATGACCCAACCCAACCCAGCATACGCCCACACCCTCGCACGCCTTGGACACAGCCTTGGCATTAACTTTATGGCGGACCGTGCCCAAACCGGAAACCGGGGGTGCTTGAACCTTTGGTAGATAAAAGCACTTAAAATGTTTCACTTCTCTTCACACCCTCTCCTCCAATAATTATTGACCAGTCTCCGTGGCGCAGTGGTTAACGCATCAGGCTTACGATTGGTAGGTACTGGGTTCGAACCCCATTCGTGGTATATGGGGTTTTTTAATCCCAGTTCTGGCTCCATACCACAGCCAGTTCTTCGCACGGCTCAGTGGGTAGGGATACTTCCACTTACACCAACCAGTGTCCAGGCAGTAGTGGTGGGGAAAAAACAAATGAATCAGAGTGTAAGAAAAACAAATTAACTAATACAACATTGTCTGTTAATTAGTTCATTATTAAAACTGAACTTTGCTAAGAATGAGACAATTTGAATATAATTTTCTTAAATCTTGAGAAAACCCCCGTGTTTGTGGAATTGAGAAAAAAAAGTCTTGTTTCTTTACTTAGATCCACACCGGTGTGATGAGGCCCCCGGGACGTATAACAGATTAGAAGAAGTTCTATCAGAGATGGGAAAGAAAGACCGACGATTCTAAGACGTTATGAGGTTATCTCTGGAGAATCGGGGATTAAGTTCAGATAGCTACTAAAAGAATAATTTAAAAAGCTGGTCGCTGGTCTTTTTATTAACAGTGAAAATGCTTACGGCTGAATGGATGGTGGGGGTAGGGGATACTGCACTCTGCAGTGGATTATAGACGTCTGAACCATCTTTGATTAGTCGGCTTACGGGACTACCTGATGTGCGTATAATGTCGACGTCCCCAGTCTCTGTATATTGTCTTCTCGTTTACTTACTGGAGCCTTATCGAGTGCGAGGGAGCGTATAACGCCGCCACCAGAGGCGTGTTCAGAGAACAAACATATCGAGAATACTCGTTACACTGGCGTGTGTGCACTTGTCTAGATAAAGGAGTGTTTTCTCCTGCTCTACCCTCGTCATGGACAGAACTCTCTGGCAAAGTCAGAGGTTGTGACCATTACAGGTGTGCTTGAACAGTTTTTTGATGGAAGCACACAAAAAATGACCCAACCCCAACACTGTGCTACCATAAACCTCAGTTTCGTAGACTGTATTTGATATTGCCTTGCAGTTTCCTGTGCTATACGTATATTCCGATATATTGTCAGTTAAAATATTATACATACAATTTTTTTTCTAAATATTTTCAAATATTTTCAAAATTTTACATTTTCGACGTTGCTGACACATTAAAAATTCACGAAAATGACCGATTATACGGTAACTCGCTTTACCGTATCGTCACGTCATCGTGTTTTTCGCGCCAGACTAGTGAGCGAGAATCTTTAATCACCTGACAACATTGATCTGGATGTTAGAGGGAAGAGGTTTTCCTATTCAGATCTAGAGAACCGAGCGTGTGATTATTTCCGCTTGTCTCGAAGACTGACACTAATAGCCAAGCCTGTCTTCGACTGTTGTTGAGAAGTCTTCGTAAATTGACTTAAATACGTATTGAGTTTTCACAGCAATGTCATTGAAGAGTCCAATTTCCAGATCATTTTACTGGTCCGTGATGTGTCCCAAACATTCATTGTAAACATAGTCATACCATGCCAAACTGTTTGGTTATGCCATGCGATAACAGAATTATTAGTGATTATTTCAGATGTTTGCGGAACTGGAACGTGCCCTATCTCACTGGTGACAACCATCATGATCGAAAAAAATTTAAATTAAAAAAATAGAACTGAATTCACGAATAAAATTATATTATAATTATATGAATATTTCAGCAATTATTTAAATTAAATTTTAATAAAAGGGTAGTTATTGCTGTTGTATTGGATAAAAGTTTTAATTCACTGCCACTTGATGTTAATGAAGACTGATTTGCCCTAACGTAGTTGAGAGCATAATACCTTTACAATTATCCTCCTTACTGACTAGTTGACCTGCGAGGCAATTACCTAATGGGATTGTTAGATTTATGCTCCAGTCACGACCTCGAGTGACAGCAAGATCAATAGAGGAAGTGATTTATGTCAATTTAAATTACAGCACTGCGCTAAAAGACTGCCGAAATGGGGGACTATTTGACCGCATAGATTCCAACAACAAGAGCGGGAGACCTTTTTACCCCGCCGACACGGGCGTTTGTTTATTTGATTATAGAATGCGTTGTACAATGAGCGAGATTAAATGATATATTCTGTTGGTCAAGATAAAGGTGTAATGTAAATGAACATGTTTAACAGGATTTAAGTATTCCGTCTATTAATGTTAGTTATTTATAACTTATTTACGTGCTTATATCCAATTGAGTTTCAATACGTTGTCCTAGTGGACACCAAGTCCAGCCATCTCGACTGCCTGCACAAGCCAGAAGTTAGTGTTAGTGTGAGCGACGAACCCCGCTGCTTATTATTAAATAGCAAGATATATTTTAAGGCCTGTCTATACGGTCATACATGTGTCCACAAACATTGTGCAACAAGCCGGGACAAATATACCCACTTGTTTGACAACAAATGTAGACCGTGTAGACCGCTTTTGCAACTAAGTTGGACAAGGCGGAACAACTTGCAACATTTGTCGCAAAGATTAAGCCTGCAACATAATATTGAATGTAATTTCCACATATGGTCTTAAAATATCCCACTGTCCACCACATAAGGTACCCTTGTCTCGATTAGCCGCCAGATTTTGTTTGTATGCACATATAGGATAAAGCAGGATAGCGCATACCACCATCCTTGATGTACGTAAAAATAACCAACAGTTCCTATAAACTAAGAAATTCTATCCTGTACAGTTAGGCTTCTCCTATACAAAATATAAATATAATTAATACGTTTACTATTATACTTATAGAAAGAATATTATTAAATTACACCCACGCTATATATATGTAATACATGTATTATATGCTTATATTTATCTGTGTTATGTATGTATATATGTTCAGTTGTATTTGTATATTTGTATATAATTATTTTTTATGCTCAAGGGCCAACTGGCTTATTGCAAATAAAGATTGTTATTATAATTGAAGTCCATTTACGGAAGCCAACAAAAAAATTAACTGGTATAATAAAAGTAACTTTTTATTGGTCTAATGTGCATAACGTGATTTTCATATCTGATTATATTGCACTAGCACATTTTTCAACTATTAATAAACACTGATATTGGAGCATTTCCAGCCTCTAAGTGATGAAAACCGAGAAATTACTTTACGAACAACGACCTCGCTCAATAAGAGAGATCGGAAACGTTTCGGATTTTTTTTTTCGTTATCCATTTGCAGATAAATGGTCTCCGTAGTGATTTTTATATGTTTAACACTGGCAACATTTTACCAATAAACACCTACCATTTTGCTTGCACTAAACATATATTGAAAGAAGTATGTCTATTTGGTTGAGTAATTGATGTAATAAAACAAATAAAATGGAACTGTTTAGTTAATAAGACAAATATCAGCCTTGCTTTATCAGCGTCGGTCAATATGTGTTGTCATTGGTCCATAAAATATCATATTGACCTAATTCTGTTGTATACTTTACTAATTGTATATAACGTTAATTATTATGAGTATCGACTTTCATATTCAATAAGAAGCTTGGTACATGATATATTTCAGTTCAATGTTTGACCATTTATTTAGTTAAATTTAACGTTACATCCGATCTATTAGCCAAATTATCGTCGGTATAGTTATTGTTGGTATTAGAGAGGAAACAGATTACAGTCAAACCTGCTTGAGTGGCCACCTGTATTAAGCAGCCACCTGTCTTAAAGGGCCACCTTAATATTCCACCAAATTACCAATATTAATGTATTATAACCTGTATTAAGCAGCCACCTGGCTTAAGAGGCCACTTTTTGCTACTCCCTTAGGTGGCTGCTTAAGACAGGTTTGACTGTATTCCTATTTGATACGTAGCAAGGTATAGATCTGTTATATGCAATTACCCACAGACAGGACATTACACCCCACGGCCTTTTTTAACCGACTGTGGTGTAAGTTGTATACATCTGCCCAAGCACTCACTAGAGTTAGAGCCGGTGTAAAAGGAATATAAGTCCTACGGAACCGAGGTCCGGTTCCTAGGACTAGTAGTCCTAAGGGACTTTCATACCTTAGGAATCTTTGTCCTACACAGACTTGCATTTCTGATTTATTTTTTTCTAATAATAAGCCTAGGACTTGTATTCCTAGGAGACCTTCATTCCTACGGACTTGCATTCCGTTTACACCGGTACTGCGATTAAAAATTACATCGCTTAAACCGAGATTCGAACCCCGGTACCTACCTGTCTTGAACTTGTAGTCTAACCACTACCCATTCGGAGACGGGTAATAATAGGTGTGACAATCATTGTATGAATGTGCATATAATGGAATGTGACGGTGTTGACCTGTTCAGCGTTAAAACTAATAATAATCACTGACAGTTACATTAACGTTGACATGTTGTATTAATTGATTAAATTTAGTACAAGAAAATGGTGGTAATGTTTGAGGTTTAAGGGATTATAGCACGTTTTCACCAATAAGTCCAGTCATACAGAAAATGACGACTTCAACTGTTGTCATGGTAACAAAATATTGTTCCAAAGTCAAATGAGATTAAGTCAATTTGTGGCTAAACCATTAACATAGCCAAAATCGTATCTACGGATAAGGTGACATAACATAGTTGACATAATGGCATACACTTCCTTAAATATCTCAACCAAAGCCGTGATAGATAGAGAATACTATATAACACGAGTTGTCGATAAATATCATTTTTTCGAAACAAGTGAACTTCCGAACGAAAGTGAGGTCAGATACCATGGGAAGTTCACGAGTTTCGTAAAAAATATATCTAGCGACAACGAGTGTGGTATTTTATTTATTACCCGCTTTTAAATAATGTAACAATATTATGGCCAAAAAATTCAGGTAAACATTAAACAAATTCTGCTTTTCAATGCCGGAAGTGAATTGACATAACAAGCACCAAAAGTGTTGCCGCATTGAGAAATAGTTCGCTATAATTTAGTCGTGGTAACATTGTAATCTAGACAAATATATTATTTTTCTATTAATGCCGATTCAAGTGCGTTCGCAATGCTGTGAATAACGAAGAAAAATAATAGTTTTAAGCGTCAATATCCAGCAGCCATCTTGGTTTTTGACGCTGCGTCGATGACCGACTTCCAGAAGTGTTACGCAACAATACAAAATGACCCATTTTAGGTCGAATTATTTCTGCAGACCGCTCTAGACTTCGGAATTTTAACATGCATTTTTTAACTAAATATTTTATAAATTGCATAAAAAAAGTATATTTTTTGTATTTCCAAAACTGTATTAATTTCCCCCCTTTTAACCGAAACTAAAATTATCTACAAAAAACCTATTTTGTTTTCGAACAAACGATCTATAGTGCTACCGTACTTACGCAAATACATACAGGATCGTATATCGATACAGAATACATCACAAGAATAATCTTATGCATTAATCATAATTTTAATACATGTTATATTAATGTAGAACGTATAAATTATATTTTTTAACAAAATAAATAGGGGCGAAACAATCCAGTTAAAAGGGACAGTCCAGACTTTAAGATGAGTGCCACCTTGCGTGCGTGGGAGTGGGACGTTGCTCAAAGGTAGAATTTCTGCCTGTGGCGGGATGGGTCGAGAGATCGATCCTCCACAGCGGAAACATTTGTATAGGCTATTTTTCGTTCCAGCCAGTGTAGTAATCCACGACTGGTTTATCAAATTCGGTGGTGTGTGCTATCCTGTCTATGGGAAAGTGCACATAAAAGACCCCTTGCGGTCATTCGCCTATGTGGCAGCAGCGGGTTTCCGCTGTGACCATGTGTCAAAATAACCATGCGTCTGACGTCCAATAACCGCTGATTTATAATCGATGTGTTTCTAGGTGTTGTTTTTTTCTCAGAACTGAAGTCACAATCGTAGAGACTTAAGTTTTTTCTTAGACTTAAGTCCTATTTCTGACTTAAGTCGCTTGATAAATACGGCCCCAGAGCTAGAAATCATTATGCTACAAATAGCAACTGCTTCGCTAGCACGATAGCATTTGTCTTAACACTAAGAATTGTGGTTTTAAAGGGAGTCCCGAATTTTAAGACGAGTGCCACCGAACTTACGTATCTAATGATAGACAGATAATACAATAAAATCATATTCACATTAATACTAAATTTAAAAACCAAATATAATAATGCTACTACATGTATATACAAAACTAAAAACACACAAAAATAATATATCAATAAAATAGCAACTGCTTCGCTAGCATGATAGGATTTGTCTTAAATCTAAGAATTGTGGTTTTAAAGGGAGTCCCGAATTTTAAGTCGAGTGCCACCGAACTTACGTATCTAATGATATGACATACAGGAAGCCGACACCATAGTGTTCCAGAATGTGCACCGCTTACGACCCCGTACTGACGGCAAGCCAAGAAGTATCATCGCAAGATTCAACAGATACAGTGATCACGAGCGTGTATTTAAATCGGTTCCAGTGAAACTAAAAAACAAACCCCAGTTCTCTGTTCACCAGCAGTATCCATATGAAATAAACGAGAGGCGGTTCAGACTAGTCCCAAAGTTAAAAGAGTTTCAGCGAAGGGGTATCAGAGCAAAACTTGTCTATGATCAGTTAATTGTGAATGGTCATCCATACGATCAATCGCCACCAGTACAGCAGAACAGAAATGACCAAACACACATGGCCCCCAACCCACAGCGTAATGTTCGTAGATAGGACAACACATCGGTCACATCCAATGGTGGAGTGTACACCACCAATAATAAACTGAAAGTAACTTTTCTCAATGTGTGCGGTCTTAAATCCAAGTTACTTAACCCTGATTTTTTTACTTTCATACAAAGTTATGATATTCTAGTGTTTGCAGAAACCAAATTGGACAAGTATGACGAATTGTGTTTACCTAAAGATTATGATTATCACGTGAAAAACAGAAAAACATGTAACAAAAAATCTGGTGGTATTATTGTGATTTACAAAACATTACTAGCCAAACATATAAATTTCCTGACTTCGGAGTCAGAATTTGTGCTATGGTTTGAGGTGTCAAAAATATTGCCATGTATTAATGATGATAAGATGTTATTTGGGTGTGTATATATTCCGCCAGAAAATACAAAGTATTCTGCTGATAATGCATTTGACGAATTAGAAGAAGAAATGATAACCTTCTCTAGTGACACTAGTAATGTCTTTCTTCTTGG
>JAULBR010091978.1:0-12217 GCA_032355825.1 Melanodrymia aurantiaca
TAAATATACCTTTATACCACGTGTGTCAATACGATATTTACACACTCGTTTATTTGGAACCATATGGATAATAAGCATATATACATGGGAGATGGCCTAGTAAATTGAATAACTTGTGCTCAATCCGTTTGTATATAAATGCAATAAAATATGTTTTCTATCAATACATGAATATTGGGAGAATCTTATGTAATGATATTATAATAACTAAAATCAGTGAGGCCCGTAGCCAATGTGGGGTCGGGTCGGTTGACTCCCCATTACCGGTGACTTTTTTTTAATATTAAATTTTGTTTTTTTATATCGCACCCTTGTGTAAGACACTTCTCAAAATCCTGGATACGGGCCTGTCAGTTGCACATCAAATTCAGATTGGTTAATACCAAACTATATGTAATTAATCACTTACCTTTCTGACTGCACAGCATAGACTTTGGTAGCTGGTTATCAATGGCATCTGCACATGTAAATTAAACAAACAATGAATTCTATAAAATACCATATACATGTACAGGTTGTAAATTGTTTTTTTTATTAACAAGTCAACTATGTTATTTAACCCTCAAAAGCTTGCTTTGAAAGCATAACATTTGTTGTTAAGAAAATATTTAAATACTAGTTAATCATTTTTTAATGTGACAACAATATTTGCTTTGAACTTGAAAAACAGGATAGAATTAAAATTTATATTACTGACGTTATTACCGAATAATAAGTTTAACATTACATTATGATGACCATAGAATTATTTATTAATGGTAGAGCCTGAAGCGACATTACACTGTCAGTACTAATGAGCAAATGTGCCGTAACAAATAAATATCGAAATAATCATAGCAACCACTACATCGCACAGACTAAATAATTACGAAAATCGTCAGAACGTTACAACAAACCACTTTACAAAAACATGTTAAAAAATGTCATAGGAGTTTATAAATATAAATACACCAGTCATCAGGAGTAAATGCATACTAAAATGCAGATATAACTATAAAATTAATTTGATTGATCTTGATAAGGATTAAATGGAGTGATCTTTAAAGATTTACATGGAGGTTATTGATGATCTTAAATATCTTACGTTTGGCCTTGGCAATCTTCTTATAATGATTGCTCATGTGATCCAATACAAGGTATTGTGAAGTCAGCTTTGCAGATGTTGGTGCTAGGGCTGTAGATGACAAAATTAAATTGAAAGATTAAATTTTGTTTCAACCAAATAAAAACAAGTATGACATAAATGTAATTTCGATGAAAAACCCCCACTTCAGCAACAACATGTAAATATTGAAAAGTCATTAATTATTGTGTGCTTTTAGTATTTAATGATTATATTTGGCACACTTGTAAGATAAATTTGTACACAGACATATATATGATGGGATGGAATTTCTCTTAATGATAAGTTAGAGTGCATAAATACAGATGTTTTTTTAAATAGATGTTTTTTTACAAGTACAAATATCTGTACACAGTTAATGAATGTCTTTATGATAGGATGAAGAAGGGGTGGGAATGGGTCAAACCCAATCATAAAAAATGTAAAAACATTGGTTTTTATGCATTGTCCGTTAGATAAGTAATGGATTGAGCAATTCTGTAAAGGTAAAACATAGTAAGTCCATATTTTGTCAAAATTAAGTTAGACGAAATTCTGTAATTACTGGGTAAATGAAAAATATATCGGCCTTTTGCCATGATGCTTGGGTGGGTATAGAAGTCAAAGTGATATAAATTTATCGTTGAAAGTATAAATGATACACGTCCAGACTCCACACATACATGTGTTATAAAACAAAATTCAATAACAATATAAACCTGAAAGAATATTGTTTAGGCAACAAAGTATTGTTACATAGACTATTAGAATTATCAGCCTTAAATTATTACCTTGCCATGAAATTGTCTTAATTCCCACGCCATGAGGGTGGGCTGCATCTCCCAAACCACTGCCATCCCCTTCTGGCCCATACAACTGTTGCATACTATAGCTAACTGATTATATTTGATAGTGTGTGCACAGTACCATACTAGATATACAGGCCTGACGGTGCTGGGTGGGGGTCTATGTTTGATATTCGATCAATTCCTGGGATCATGATTCAACCTAGAGGCTTTCTTGGCTCAAAAGAAGAGAAAATGATCAAATTAATTAACACTTTCCATGTTGCAAAGGCAAAAATAAGTCTAGATATATTCAAGAATGAAATATTGTTTTATTTATTTTGAGTAATTAACAATAAAATAAAGAGAAACAAAAGAGTTAACTCACGACTGCTTTTCAGCCCTAAACTGCCTTTGAGAGTACCAGCCATCTTAGTTTTAGTTGTCCTTTAGAACCTGAAATAACATAACAAGAGTATTAAGTACATGTGTAGTCTACCAATAAATCAAGACGTACTACAAAAATTTAACTACATACAGGTAAATATATAGTTTTTCGAATTTTAAATGACACAGAAATTTGTGTCAGTTTTGATGTAGAAGTGTTTTAACCAGGACACAGATTTCATTATGTTAATCATTGTGCCTAAAATATGTGCGCACAAATTTATGTTTTACATACTTACCCATTATCTTTGTTCAACAGGGGACAATATTTCTAAATTTTAGGTAACCGGAAATCGGTTCATGTGGTTTATACTTAGGTAGCCCATTGTTCGGTTACGTGAATTATATTTGCGTAAACCCTTCGGTTACCTAAAACTTTCACTGAACTTATAATTTATGACAGTATCTGAAACGGATATAATTTTTTTTTTGCTTAACCGGTTAACTTTTCAATGAAGTTACTTTTAATTTCGGAAAACAACGTAACGGTTCACCACGTAACCGACATGCGAACAGAACGACGGTTCGCGTGAAATATTGTGCCCTGGTTCAATGAATATATCCATTGCATATGAAGATTTTACATGTTTCATTATACAATTTCAACATATTACTTCGCATAAAATATTTAACAAACTTGCAGAGCGAACATTGGACAAAACCTGATTTCCCCTAGGTATGCTTTGAGGTTTGATTGAATGCAATATGATGCTACTAGTGCGCTATAACCGACACGTTGGTCACAGCATATAAATAATTTGAACACATTTTTCTGTTTCATAACTTTCTCTTACAATTGTTTCGTTTGTTCGTGTCACCTTGGATCAACAATTGTGTTCCGTTTTAAAAGATTGTGATGGTGCAATGTCAGTGAACAGAATAATATGTTATCTAGAGTGCAAAGTAAAGTCTGCAATGACAATATACTAGGAAACATATTAATTCTTACAAGATGAACTGTTTTGTGATGTCAGGTTCCAACTGCATAGTTTTGGCAAAAAGAACGGTGAAGTAAAGTGTGTCGCTATTCAATTTTTTGCGAGACTTCCTCTTTAGTATGTTGACAATGACAATATGTGCACACATTATAAAACACCGCGATCCAGTCAATGTGGTAAAAAGTATTACAGCATTAATTAAATAAATGGATTACACAATTGTTTTTAATAAAATACAGATCTAAACTTTATAGAAACATATGATAGCCCACGAAATTAATCCTGTGCCACTAACAATTTGGTTATATTGAATAATTGATGGTTTTAAAATAATTTTGTTTGATTCGATTCCTCCAGCGACCAGCATTTGATTTTGTTTTATGTACCTGTCATATCCAGGCATGTATTATGTCGAATACTGTATTACACTTACAGTTCATTCTGTCTCAACATTATAGCAAATTTGGATGTCTTTTCAAATTTTCTACTTTGTATGTAAAAAATACCTGGCTTTATAACATTCATAATTTGTTTAGATCGACCAGTACTACAACTGGTACTGCAGTTGGTATCACATTGGTCTTTGAATATGATGTCTCTGGTTCGAATTCAGCAAATAAAAAACAGGGTAAGGGGATTGTATGTGCATTAACACAATGAAAATCCAGTGCAACATTGATATAAAGCTAATTAGTATATAATCAATGACAAATAGGTGAAACGATCGAAAGTCTTTTTTGTCCACACAACCAAGAACAAAGTCATTCAATGAATGACAAACTACGAAGTTGGCCTTGAAAGTTGAAATTTTCACTGGACGGAAATAATGAAGACATTGAAGTTTAGAAAAGCTGTAGATATATATCTAGACATTCAATATATATGTTACCTGTGAACTGGTACAATAAAAGCCTTGCATTCTATAAATATAAAAAATATAATAGGATTTTTAATCAAAACAATTTTGTTGAGACACGTCGGCCGCCATTTTGGTTACTATCAACTTATATCAGCGCCATCTTACGAGTAAATGTCTCAAATGTATTACTTATTATCTCCCTTACACACAACGATAAGGGCACCCCAATTTAATTGTGAGTTTCTCGCCTTTGGTACCCTGTCGTGGATAGAACTCTCTGGCGAAGTCGGAGGTTGTGCCCATCACAGGTGTGCTTGAACAGTTTTCTGATGGAAGCACACCAACAATGACCCAATCCAACCCAGCCTTTCTTTCTTTTGAATCGCGAACTGTACCCATTGTAACCCAAGACGGCGTTGCCGTTAATGGATACGGTACTGTACCTAAACAAAAAGTTGACGTTGACAATGTGCGTTTCCCATTTTCTTGACCCAAGATAAAAAGGGATAGTGGGTAGAGAGCAATTGAAAAAAACAGGTTTGACCTTAGGGACCTTATTTAAGGTACCGTCATAGTATTAATTTTAAGTTTGGTCCCTGATTTCAACAGTTTGTTTTTTGGATTCAAAAGTCAATAGTTTGTTTCTTGGACTCCAGAGCAAATACGCTGTCAGCAGAAAGGACAGTTGGCATCTATGTTCGTTTGGTGGGAAAATGGTCTAAGAAAGTGACGTTATTTAAAGAAACCATAGTACTTTGCTTTGGACGATTAATATAGAAATTATAGTAATGGCGGCCATGTCATAGAATGAGAAAAAACCCATTATGTCACTAGCCAGTGAGTCATTCAAGATCTTGTTGAGGTCGCCCATGTCCACTTAAGGTTCAGGCACGCCTCCCCATGTGCTCGGTCCGCCATCAAAGGTCGGGACCCAATGTCGAGGCTGTATCCATCGGCAGACGTTACTATGACGGCCTGTGCCTATGACTCATCAGTCATAGATCACTGGTGTGAAAGTGAAAAAGTTGTAATAGGTGTACTACATCACACTGCAAATAAATACATGTATTACTTAAGGATCCTCACAACGAAATTGGATGAAGTGTTGACTTATGATTTTCATCTAGGACCATAAAAATTATTAACGTTATTTAAATGCCAACCTGTCAAATAAACATGTTAATATTTTCACATTAAATATGTACTACTGCTACATGTATCGTAATCAAAGAAAAGTGAAAAAAAGAACCAATTTATTATTTTTATTAAAACAATATTAAAACAATAATTCAAGAACCAGTCATTACATTTAAAGTACAAGGTGACAACTTTAACATATTATGTATACCAGTAACACAAGTATATTCTTTTAATTTATTAGTGCTTAAAATACAGTGATATCCCATGATATTGAGATCAAAGGTCACCCCAACCCTACATTGCTGCAATCAAGATGGCTTTATAACTCCAGACAGGAGTACAATAATAATATTGTTCTTAAATAGACACTAAACGAGCCGTTGTGTATTATCAAGTTTAAGTCTGAAGTGACATACTTTTCATTTAACATGAAGATTATTTTAGGGGTGGGGTGGGTGGGACTTAAAACTTGATAATACATGGTAGTAAGTTTAATACTCTATTTATTACACCAGACATTTTATTGCGAAATGGAGTAATAAATGTCTTTTTGTATCATTAGCTCTACACCAAATCTATTTAGAGATCACATACAGATACTACTTACCCAGGTAGATAAAAAAAAATTTAAATGCTACATTTTGTACAATAATATGTAAAACATATAAGCCCAGTTACCCTATGATTTATTTTAATTGGCTCAATTGCAATTTATGTCCTTTTCAAAAGGCCTAAGTTATACATGTATTACCAAAACTTGCATTTACATACATTTAAAATCTACCACATAATTTTAAACATAAAATACACTTGTTGATGAAAGGGTAGTAAGAAAATATTATAATCAAAAACATAGAATTGAATTCGATGTGTTTTAAGTCACATGTTAACACATATTTATGAAAATACCAAATAAACCATTTATATGAAATGGTTATACAATTGTTTAAAAAAGTTCACACATATTAAACTAATCAATCGGCCAGAACAAACAAAAAAGTCTTTGCTTTGCATAGTAATCCAAACCTGAAATGTTTTGATATGAGGCATTAAATACCAGGAAAATGTAAATGATTTTGACACACTTTACTAAAGAGAATCTTTCTTATATAATACACCTGTTTAAGAGAACACCATGCAAGATTGATGGTACAGTGTACAACATAGTGTTAGCGCATCAAGTTTCAAGACTTCTGATTGGCTGTTTCTATGAACTGTGTGAAAGAACTAGCAGCTTTGTGCATATGATTATGTAGATTTTGTTGTTAATAAAAGATAAGGTTTGTTTGTTTCACAATACCACTGGAACATAATTTATTATTAGTCAGTGGTTATTGGATGTCAAACACATGGTCATATCGAAACTTGGCCAATCTTCTTCGAATAACAGCAATGAATCTTTTATGTGCACTTAACTACAGACAAGATAGCACACACCATGGCCTTCGATGGACCAGTCATGGATTACTGGTTGGAATGGGAAATAACCCAATGGTTCCACTGAGGATTGATCTGTCGACCCATAGAACCTCTTGCACTGAGCTATGCCCCGCTACCGTTTTGGTGTTGATGTTCATTGTACATGTATATAAGGACTGGCAGAAGCAATAATTTATTGGTCTGGCGGCAAAATTGCAAAGATCCTGAAAAGTTGGTTAGTGGTTGTGAAGCCATTCTAGGGCAGTTCCTAGAATTTATATAATTTCAGATTTTATGTATTCTAGGTCATTTTATAGCAGAAATTAAAATCATTTGTATATCTAATCTGTTACACTTTAATTTATCTGAGGGTTAGTTTGTGTGGTGGTTCAATACCGCATAGAATTCAGGATGTTGTTCAATAAAAAATTGTGTTTAATATTGTTCGAGGCAGTTCTATCTCTCGAGCATCAGTTGACTATGGGAAAATCTTCTCTTACATTAGCACACTAATAGTGTAATTATTGTTGTTCAAAAATTAGTTCTTAAAGCTTAGATCATAAACAAATTATTGTACATTCGATTAAATATTGATTAAGACCAAAAATTATAAAGACACAATTTGATATATTTTATTTTGTGTATTAAACCAATTAATAATATATTAATGCTTTAAAGTAGACGATACACTAACATGTAAATTTGGTCTTCAAAAGATCTCTGTTTAACAAGGCGTAATGGAAATGATACCATACCCAAATTACAACAAATAAATACTACAGCTATTTACTAGATTAAAGCCATAACCAACTAAGACGGCAACCAATCAACCATTCGACTGAAATATGTATACATACTTTTGGCACTATGATATTTGATATAGATAGCCTTTTTGTGTTGGACAAGATGTTAAACAACAAATAACATAGTACATTCATTAAATCATTACCAAACCAAATAAACCAGTAAGCATTATATTACATTTATATTATGTATACAGAGAAACCCCTCTAAACCGAACACACTTGGGATTGAGTAAAATGTTTGGTTTTAGAGGGGTGTTCGGTTTACTGCAGTTTAAATAAGGCACTTGAGGCTGTATGGGACTCTGAAATAGGTTCGGTTTAGAGGGAATTCTGGTTTACTGAGTCCGGTTTAGAGGGGTTTCACTGTAATTATATATGTTACACACCAGTATGAGATATTGCTGTCATAACAATTCAATAAACAGTCGTTGTGTACAGGGTCACTCGGGTCAATATGTATATACATGTATATACATGACTGTGGATAGTAGTTGTTTTTCAAATACTAGTATTACTAACTTCAAACATTAATATTAATTAAATACAACATAAATACAATAAAATAACTTACAGCAAAACAAATATAAAGAGAAGAGTCAAAACTTAATACAACTTCTCAAATTCCTTGTTTTCAAGCTAGCAATATCACAGGGGTATAAAATTAATTTAATGTAAGTACTTACAAAAATATCTAAATGTTTCCATCCATCAAAATATTGTGTCATCATGAAAGTAATATTGTCCGTACATAATATTAAAGGCGATATATATTATACATAATAAAAAGTACTAATTACCACCAACAGAACCCTCTTTCGCTCATGAATTTGGTTACTAATGGAAAATGGCTTCTGCACACTCCTTGTAATCATAAGATCAATTTAATAAAATTATAATTGTTTACCTCATTCCAATTCCCTATTGAATCAACCAACAAAAGTTTACAACCATACCAATTTAATTCGCTGTAGTCAAATGTTGATTTTCCACAGAAGTTCCAGAAAACCAGTCTACAATTATGTGTGTCACGCGACAAACCAAACACTGATGTAATTTTGACAACTGTCCTGCGAGCAACTGCTGCTTATTTAGGTATGCATCGATATTGCACATCATTTAATATTTTGCTTTGAAGGCAAGTCTCTACAGTGCCAAATGACCATGGTCTATATTGTGCACACATGGTATAAAAACATTCTTACTTGTTTTCTCCTTAATTTTGAAGCTTATTGGTGGAGGTCTACGATTACTAAACAAAATTATTCTGGAGTCAAGGTTCAAATATGTGCCATTTCATTTTAAAAAGACTTAGAACACGCCACTGAAAACTCAAAATTCTGAATGGGAGACACTGGAACATGTCATTGTGGCACAGCTCCAATGACAGTGGATCATTTCCTGCAAGATTGTCCGTTACCAGGACCAGAGGAAGACAGTCTGGCCTTCAGATGAACCCCTGAAGGAGAAACTATTCGGCCCCATGGAGAACATGCAGCACACAGCATTTGTTCGAGCTACTGAGGTCCATGTCTGAGCATTCGATGAAGAAGAAAAAGATTGTAAAAAAATTTCTACAAATAAACTGCCTTACTGGGTAGCTATAAAAAATTATAGTTAAAGTAAAATCATATTGACTTTTATTCTTCTAAAAGGTAGATAACTCATTACATAAATCTTTGATGTAGGCTGTAAGTGGCAGCCATTTTTTGTATACCGTACATTGAATTTTTAACAACAGATTTGTCACTTGTTAAATGGATATATACTTTGTCCACTCTACAAAAAGTAAACTGATGGAATGTGCTGATTATTTATAAGTTTGACTAAATAAAAAATGGTATAAATTATAGCAGAATTTCATTCCTTTAGTTCTAAGGTAAAAGTGTCAAAATGAATTTATAATGAATTTATTGTGTATTTTGACAAGAACAATAATCTTTGAATTTTTAATATTGTCTGTTTCTGTGAACAAAGCACAATAAAATGACAATCTGGCTTTGTATATCCAATTTTAACTTATGATCATGTAAGAATGCATAATATATAACAAATTTGTCAGTTTCAGGGACAAGGAAAGTAAACACTTAGCCAGCAAGCTAAGAGTCAAAGTTTGTGCAACATCAGTGAATTTAGGTTTGACAAAATCTATATACCGGTATATTAACAAAAGGTATATTGAGCATGTGGCAGATGACATAATTGATTTCAATATTTGTTATACATTATAATAGACCACAAAACCTGAGAATTACACAGCCACTATATCGATATATTATAGTCATGGAAACGTTGGTGGAAGTAGGTAGTAAACTTGATCTTTGCTCCCCTCAGATGGGCAATCCTCAAAGAAAGATGAATGTGATGTCGGCACATATCCACAATCCATTGGTTTAAATGATTTTTCAACACAAATTTTAATCTGACCCAAGTAGAACTTCTCCTTGTGCTGAATAAGAAATAAAATAGTCAATTAAAGTATAATTTTAATTGTATTCAAGGATGGTTTAAATGTTTTCTTAACACAAATTTTAATCTGATCCAAGTAGAATTTCTCCTTTTGCTGAATAAGAAATAAAATAGCCAATTTAAATATCTTGAAAAGAACAAAATTCCCCGATACAGTTCTATTTACAGTGCCTTGCCCCAATTCTTGGGAAAACACTATGTCATATCTGTTTTATAATATTTATTACATATTACATACTCCTCAATAAGCTGTAGGAAGATGATAGTAAAATTGATCTTTTCCCCTGCACCTGGGCAATCATCACGAGCATGCAAATCACATTTTAAAAAAGTAATTAAATAAATGCACTTACATGAACACAAGTGATGTTCGTTTGAACTCCAAGTGAGTCTTGGAGTAAATGCCATAACTCGTGAACCTGAACATAAAAATAATTCCAACTTTTATTACCAAATAAAAAACATGGCTTAACTTATTGACAAAAACTAGATCAGGATGCAAACAGATTTAATACAAAGAAAACATGAATTTGTTTAATGATGGCAGTAGAGCTTACAATAAATTGATCATTTGGTAATGGAGAAAAATGCATTAATTTTCACAATTGTTTTGAATCTGTCTGCTAAGACAAAGAATTTTCTTTTCGAGTAGCATCTCTTTCATATGCACTTCTCTGTAGACAGAATAACACATACCACCACCTTTGATGTGGTAGGCATGAACTATCAGTTGAAACGAGAAAAAATACATGGGTTAAAATAGCTTTAATGAGGGTGATCTATTACATGACTTCATATACAGTAGATGAACATAAAAACATAAAAAATTGTTAATGCGATACAGATACCACAACTGACATTTATCAACAAATGCAAAACGAATCGGGCATAAACATGATTTGTATAATACTAATATTTGGTGTCAAATATGTATCAATATCGTAGTAAAACAAGTCTAAATCACTGTCAAATAAGTGTTATCATCATCATATTTTTAATGGAAGGTTTTCTTAAAGTGCGATGGGGCAAAAGTCTGTTTTGTAAACTTGTACCCGGTAGATCTACAAGAATAAATATCAAAATGTATTCGTATTACATTAAACACAATTTTAACACAATGTGATATATTGAAACACAATAAACAAGTCAATTATGAAACTCTCACCTGGAACGTTGTATTTTGGCTTGGAACGACACCTTTTGTCTTTAATAAACTGAAAATAAAAGTAGCAAAATACAAATAACATTTGAAAAAGTGCAAGAATATTTTTTTCCTTCTTTTTTTTCTTGCTTCAATTCTAGGATAGAGAAATGAGCAAAGTATTTCATCAAGAGCAACCAATAAAACCAAATAGAATTGGCCGTGTCTATTTTCAGACATAAGTTTCATTGCTATCTATAATGATTTATGACAAAAGTTTGGATTTTGTGTTAAATCGATAATAGTTGACAAAGGGACTGTGTTATTATGCCCTAAATAAAAAGCGAGCGTATACAAGTCACGATTTGATAACTAAGGGGGATCAAAAGGTATGGGATCAAATATAGCAAATATTATCACAAAATTAACACTACTTGTCATGTACTTACCTAAAGAGGTCCAATTTTTTTTGAAGGGAGAGCGCCGTTTGAAAATAATGCAACTCATTGGAAGTAGCTGGCAAGTCTGTACTGCAGGTACCGTGTTTTGTCCATTCATGTTTCCTAAAAATATAAAATGAGAGAATAATTAGAATGGTTTTATTACTTTTCAGGAGTGAACTTAATCGTCCTTACTTAGTTCAAAATTTCATGCTAAGAGTGTTCAATGTCGAAATTTAAAGCAGAAGAAAGACTTTTAAAAGATTTTTTTTTTTTTTAACGACACCACTGGAACACATCGACTATAAATCAGCGGTTATTGGATGTCAGACGCATGGTTATATTGACACATGGTCACAGAGGAAACCATACAACAACATGTAGAGTGCGTAAATTACAACAATATGTTGTTTCTACAGCCACAAAGTAGCCAGGCAGCTACACTAATAGAATAAAACATAGAATGAAACATACCAAAAATCATATGTTGAAGTTTCATAATATAGATTGGGCCAATACAGTTCTAAGGAGTCCAATATGCCCTGAAAGGATAATCAATAAATGTGATTTTATGATACAAAACTTGTATATATATATATATATACAGTAGAATCTCGTTGGCTCGAACGCGGAAGGGTCGAATACATGGTAACGCTCGAACCAAGATCGAAGTC